>JAJMJJ010000093.1:6818-17570 GCA_030568955.1 Geotrichum siamense (nom. inval.) | reverse complement strand
TATTTTTAATCAGTTTTAAGAATTACGCAACTTGATTTTTTCAATTTTACCAACTTTTCAAAATTGGAAAGAACAAAATAAAATTGGATTTGGATTGCGAAAAGAAAAAATTAAATTAAATTAAAAGTTATGGCGAATTAAAATAACTTTTTGAGCAAACACATACGAACTATGCTTAGTAATAAAAATTCATGTGCATTTTGTCTTATATGAAGGTATTTGATAAAGGAACCTAGAAAAGTCATGTAATATTATTTTTTATATTATATCAAATGGAGTTAAGAGTTTCTAGTAGCGGTAGGATTTGAAAGATTTTGACGATTTGGCTATGTAGGTATTAGTCAGATTCTTGACTTTCTGTGCATTAAAAAAAATGTTACAATTTACATAGGACTTGACACTTACAATAAGAATTAATTTTACACTTCTGTAATCTACGAACTTCAAGGGTTCAAATTGATAGAGAAAAAATGTAATGACCATGCAAATATGTTCAATGCAAGTACATTATTATTATTTTTAGCTAACTAACTAATTAATTTTCTTTCATTAGCAAAAATAGTAGTAGTCAGTACCCTATGTAGTTACTCCAGCGTTACTCGAGTTATGATATATTATCATAGCGGGAGGATTTTATAATGAAAACAGTGTTCTTTCCTAGGTTACATAGATATTTCATTAAAACAAAAGTTATGTAGGTACTTATTAAAAATAAATTAAAAATAAATTTAATTTAATTTAACTGTACCTCAAGCATTTGGTAAATGGAATATACAATCCCGGAGTAGAAATTGTTTCCATAGAGAAGATCAAATGACTTTGTATAAATAACTAACTCTTGACAAAGTATTTACATACAGACGTACCTACTTAGTTTAAGTAAGGTAAAGTTTTGGCCAGATATTAGTATAAATTATATCACTAACAAAGCAAAATATAATTGACCAGATTTAGTTTTTATTATTGTAATTAATATAGCATCCAATAATACACGTATACAAACATATGTACCTACCTAGCTTTCATACAATTAAAAATCATGATTATTAGGAAATGGTTCACATGCGCAATCAGAGCTAAATTTTCTAATTATTGTGATATTGATTGAACTTTTAAAATATGAACATTTACAAAATCTCAAGGCAAAAAAAACCAAATTTTAATTAATTAAGACTGATGTGTAACAAAATATATTAATATCCACATAGATTTAAGAAAAAATAGGTAAAAATTCCACAAAAAAATTTCAAGAAAATGAGAACATTTTAACTGTTAATTTTTTTCAAAAAATATCTTTTTTGTACAATTTGCAAGCATATAGGAAATGTGACACACAATTAAATCAAATAATAAATGCAATGTTATAAGAAATACATAAGTGTGGCAACGATGATAGTCAATTAAAAATTATTGACCAATAATTAATAGAAATACTTGGCAAAAAGGTTTGGATAGATTTGATAGAATAAATCTATAATTACTTACCTACAAGTATGTACATATGTATGAACCACCTAGGTAAATAATAGTTAAAAGCTAATATGGGATTTGTAAAATAATATCACTGCTTTCAAGTTCTAAGGTTTGTTTAATTGTTCTGCTATATCTAGTATCTGACATGTACACCAAGTAAGCTTAATGCACAGTATAAACAAAATTTTCATAGAAAGTATGTGGGTCGTAACAAATCTGTTAGTTTAAATTTAAAATATTGAACAAAATTTTACCGGAAAAAAATATACTAAATTTGTGATGACAACAAATGAATGTAACACATTCGGTCATTGAAGATTTAATTTTAATTGACCAATAAAATTTGAGATTTCCATCAAATCAATCTATTTACAAAAAAATCTTGTGTGCCAAAAGAGCATAGGAAAAATTTTACGTTGTATCGGTTTGAATATCTTCAAATGTTGTTAGACACCGATTTTCAAATTTCATGATCAAAATTGTTACCCATCAGATAATATCCTATTTCGTTATATAAATCTCATCAGATTATCCTAATTAGGAATTGGAATTTATTTCGTCTAATCACAGCAGATCACATCACTTGGCGTACCAAGTGTGTACGCGAAGACTCACTTCACCACTTCGTTTCGTATTCCCTACAGGAAACAACATAGTTTCACTGAATTTCAAAAACTATAGTTGCTAAAGAAAAAGTATATATAGAGACAATTGTAATAGACTTTTAAATTATTTTTTCCTTCTTTTATGTAGACTTGTTTTCACTACGGATCGTGGATTAGCTTTATTAACCAACTTACTTACTCTCTTTAAAAAAATACATTCGTTTGATCTTTAGAATGTTTGGTAAAATTACTTTAGTAAGCTTACTAACTATATTTGCACAATCTGTTTTTGCATATCCTCTTGCTTTTCCTGCGGCTATTGCAGCTGCAATGGCTGAGCCTCAACTTCCTGGTTCTACCTATGCCTGTCATGTTGAGTGTGGTAATGCTATTTTGGAATGGAGAGCTTGTGGAGGTGACAATGGAACTGCTACTGAAGCATGCGTTTGTGATTCTGGAACTCCGTTTATGACACGAATTGACCCTTGTTTGGAGTGTGGTGAGTCTCTATGGCAATATTATGGTAGTTACCTTACACCTGCTTTGGAATTCTGTGACTTGCCTCTTGAGCCTACTGGTTCCAACTCTGAATCTGATGTTTATTCTACTATTGCCTCTATTACTAGTGTTTATTCTTCAACTGTCATGGCATCTAGTGTTTTTACTACTGTTTCTTCTTCCTCTTCTTCTCCAGTGTCATCATCTACATCAGAAGAAACTACTTTTACCTTAACTTCTGTTCCCGCTGGTAGTTCTTCCTCTTCTTCTCCAGTGTCGTCATCTACCTCAGAAGAAACTACTTTTACCTTAACTTCTGTTCCTGCTGCTAGTTCTTCCTCTTCTTCTCCAGTGTCGTCATCTACATCAGAAGAAACTACTTTTACCTTAACTTCTGTTCCTCCTGCTAGTTCCTCCTCTTCTGGTTCAGGTTCAATGTCTGCTAGTGTTGCTTGTCACATTGCTTGTGGAAATGCTATTTTGGAATGGAGAGCTTGTGGAGGTGACAATGGAACTGCTACTGAAGAATGTGTTTGTGAGGAAGACACTCCTTTTAGTAGCCGCATCTATGACTGTCTTGATTGTGCTGATACTCTATGGGATAGCTATGGATCTTATCTTGAACACGCCCTTGAATTTTGTGGTCTTTCTTTGTATCCTGAATCTAGTTCCGTTGTGTCTTCTACCACTGTCGCAACTCAGTCATACAATTCTAATCTCCTTTCAGGTAGTCAAGATGACTTGTCAGCCATCATAAACTCTACTGCTGACTTTACTGATGTTGCAGCCTCAACTACTGAATATCTTGTTGAATCGACTTCAGTTGATACTTCTACTACTGTTTTCATTTCATTTGATTATTCTATTACAAATGGTTTACCTGAGTTTACTACTATTGCTGATCCATCTGTTTCCACTATTATTCCTGATTCAGCTGTTTCCTCTATAGTCAATGATTTATCTAATATTACTAGTTTGACTATAATTTCTACTGACTCTTCTGACGCATATAGGTCTAGTGCTGTTTCTACATATACTGATACTACTGTCGTCACCGAATCTAATGGCATAATTAACACTACAACTGTCATGGACACTGACTGTGACGTATGTACGAAAGAACCTGTCACTTCCACTACCGTCACAACTACTTATACAAAAAATAATGGTATTGTTGTCACTGAAACTTTAGTCTACTGTCCTACAGAAACTATTACAGTTTCCGATGCAACCACTTATGTCACTGTTTATACCAAAACGGATGGTGAGATTCGCACCACTACCATAACTGAGTGTGAAACTTGTGAGGAGACTTCTACCACAGTTACTAAGACTTATACAAAGACTAGCGGTGATGTAGTTACTGAGACTGTTGTTTACTGTAAAACTGAAACAGTTACTCTTCTTGACACATCTACTTATAGTTTAGTATATACCGATGACAAGGGTGAAATCTGTACCACCACAATTACAGTATGTGAGGAATGCTCTGAAGCTTCTCCTACGACTAAGTCCTCTAAAAAGGATATTACTACTGTTTGTGAGAATTGTTCCGAGACTACTGGGCTTGATGAGACTACTATTATTACATCAACAATTACATACTCTAAGTCAGGTAAATCACCCGAAGAATCTCTTACCACTATATACGAGACCAAACCAGTTCACAAAACCACTTCTGTTACTTCCCAAAGTTTTGTTGTACCAGTTAATACTGTTCAAGTTCAGGAAACTCTTTCCCAAGTTAATGGAGCTTCAGAACTTGTTACTCCTTACTTAATTTTGGTTGTTCTTTTGGCTTTACTTATCTAACTCACCACTCTGCTGCTTATGAATTACGATCTCTTTTTTCCTTCTTCTTGTTCTACTAGTATTTTTATACTTTTATTCTGTACATCCTATTTTATTTTGTCAAGCAATAATATTTAAATTAGTTTATGACATAAATTGAAAATTTTGAATATTAATTTTTTAATGTATATTCCTGACATTGTTACCTATGTGGTTTCATAGATTCTTTATACAGTCTAAACCACAAAATCACTTTTGCAAAAATAACTTTAAAATTTATTTTATAAAACAGCAACACCATAGAATATGTAGCGAAAGAAACATTCAATCAAACACTGAAGATATAGTCTTATTGGTTCAAATGTTGTTAACGTTTCTGAACAAAACATAATAATTGATTATATCTTCATAGGATACTTCTATACGCTAGCATATTTTTATATTAATATTTTATTAAATATTTAAATTATTGCAAAATATATACTTTCCAAGGTTAACAAATATTTTGAATCATTTAAAGAATCGATCGAGCTTTTTCGTCGTTAATGCCCTTGATTATTACCAACTCTTAAATTATCTGTTTTTCAAAAGTTTTAAATTTTTTATTTTTAGATTGGCGGTCCCTCCGCAAAAAGCACCAACAGTCTGTAACACTCAATTTTTGTACACTGTTAACGTATTACGCACGTTGATTCAAGAATTTATTTGCTTTCCAGCGAATGGTGCTGTTTTTATTTTAAGCAGAACTTTGGATAACAACATGTTGGTTTCATTATATCGTCATCGTCGTCGGTGTCATTAAGTCATCGGGCTAACCATGGTTTCTGTACGTAAAGTAAGGATTGAAGATGACTTTTCCTAATATACTTCGTTTATACATAGTCACAAAGTGCATCTATTTAGCAGGATTATTTTAAGTTTTGTAATGTTGTGTCGTCTATCGGCAAACTCGTTGGGTTTGTTCACTGTGTTTGCACCTGAATTTCAAAGAATTTTGGGATTTTCAAGCTATCAATTGTGTATAATCCTCACTTCATCTTTGCTAGGTGGGTTTCTTTGAATTGTTATCAGATAGATATGGGACCGAAAAGTTGGGATTTCTGTCTGCTCTCTTGTTTACTCCGAGCTACTTGATGGCAGCTTTCATAGTACAGAATCAATTGAATAAATGTTTTATGATTACGGTTTTATCGTTTACTCTAATTGCTCTTGCAACTTTTTTGCCATATCTTTATGGTATATTAACCTATGCTAGAGTTCTACCAGATGTTCCAGGATTTTCTATCTCTTCACCAGTTGCATTTTTTTGGTCTTTCACCACTTTGGCAATCACAAATCTTAGGATTTTTTCAAACCGACCGAGGAACACTTAATTTATTTCTACTATTTCAATATTTTGCAATAATGTGTCTAATTTTTGGGTCAATGGGATACATCACTGGCGTACACCAGGTTGATATTGATCGAGAAGATCTTGAGTTAAGATCTACCCAAAATGCATTAGTAAACTATAGCCTGTGGGCCTTTATGACAAATAAAATTGTTGTATTGTTTTATTTTGCTTTTATGTTTAGGTCCTAGGAATATGTAACTGGGAAATATGGGACTACTTATTCGAAGTGCGCCATATCTTGCTAGTGAAGATAAGATTGCAAAAAATCTTTCAAAAAATCTTTCAGTATTCTCTTTTTTTTTTTTTTTCTTTCTTTTTTTAACAATCTCCTGGCTTTTACCACGACAGACAATTGAAAGTTCCTCGGCAAGTTCAACTCAAAAATTTTTGTTGTTTCTGAGCTTTTTATCAACAGGATTGGTTACTAAATTTGATAATGGAGAGTATTTTTCATTGTTTACAAGTTTGATTGGACTTGAATATGGCTTCATGTACATCCTTATGCCTACAATTGTAGAAATACTCGGGATGTAGGGCATTTGAGTGCTCATTGAGGGCTGTTTCTTACTGTACCTAGCCTTTTCTGTAAATATATATTTACCGCGTTTTATGAAGAACCCAACAAACTTGAAGCTCAATGCATCGGTAAATCATGCTATTCTGCTACGTTTGTACTAACTGGATTGTCTTCCATTGTGTTTGTCTTTATAATTACCGGCATTTGGAGAAAGAAAGATTTTAAAAGATATGAAGGTGAAATATGAATACAAAGACGTATGATTAATGACTTATTATAAAATTACAACTAATTTAAAAATAATTGATATTTAGAGATATATGTTTACCTCTTTGATTTCCATAGTACGTATTAATGATCCTATGTAAGTAATAGTAGTAATTAAATTTAATAGAATTAAATTTCAACAACCCTATTGCGGCCAGATACACCTTTGGTTTTTAAAATTATTAATTAGATATAAATGCAAAAATGGAATATATGAAAATGTAGTCGTTACCAATTAGATTTATTTCTCCAACTTGGAATAGGTTTTTGAGAGCCAGAAGTTTGTTCATTAGAATTAGAAAAAGAGCCAAAACTCCTAGCTGTTTCGAAAGACGGGCGGGCTGATCTTAACTTATTCTTAATAGTCTCATTCTTTTCGGAGTATCCTTGTTGAGATACAGACGATCTCCATGAACTAACGTTATTATTAGAAGGTTCAGGTTTAGTTGGGGTAGCTGTACTAGTACGTCTGTACATATCTTGCAACACACTGCCTCTATATTCTTGATGATTTTGCTGGATATTTGATGATGGAGCTGATTGACGACGATGAACTCCAGGAAGCCAAGACGGAACACCTCCTTTAGTTTTGTCATAATAACGTACCAATGCTAATGTCAAAACTGTATCGTCGGCCGTCGCTCCATCATTCTCACCACTTAGACTCAGTTGATTCTTAATTTTATACCATAAGTTTGAAGATGATTTGGCATTGCTGCTCACTTGGTCATGTGGTCCTATTGCTGGTTCAGGCGCTCGCGTAGGGGATGATGAAGGTTTGTAGAAGTTACTGAATTGCATTTCTTATCTTATTAGGAGATTGGCTGATTGCTTAAAATAATGATATTCTTGTCAATGTATTTGAATAATCCAACAGATTGTTATTTGGGAACACAAATACAAGATGGAAGGTTAAGAGAGGGAAATAAGTTTATGTTTACTGTTAATAACAAAAAAGCGGAAAATAAATTAAAAATAAGGGAGGAGGGGCATTTTTGTAACACGTGACTGCCACATATTGGAAACTTTTTATTTATATTACAAATGACCTAAATGGGAATAATAGCTTTGCGTCTTGCCCCATTTCAAGATCAACAATGTCGACCATATATTGTATTTTTATGAACAATGCAGCATATATATGCAGCGCCAGGTATACTAGAAAGCTAAATATTTAGGTAAGTATGTACAGAGTAATTAAGTTATAACATGTGAAAACTAACGAATCACAGTTTGGCAAGTAGTAACAAAATAACTTGTCGATTATGTTAAAATTATGCGCAAAATAACCAATTTTCTTTCTATATAACTCTGTGCATATGAATGCAGTTAAGCACATGGCATTGTAACAAGTAGGCCAACACTTGCCCAATCAGCATGAGCCTTAGGATCAGTTTGAAATTATTGACTTTGTGTAATACAAACAATTAAAATAACACGAAAGAAGAAATTGCAAAAGCTTACATGTGGCAAAATAGTAAATACATATATGCAATGTCTTTTTCTTTTATATCTTATACTTAATACACTTGTACGCTTATTTTAAAATTCTAATGGATACATGTGTATGCTTTGTCAATAATTATAGGTAGAAAATTAAACTTGTACATTTAGTTTTAATAACGTCGTTGTTATATTTATTTAAAAGTAAAAATATTAAAAGCCCTTTTTACTTACTTATCTTAAAAATTCCATTAGTTCTATTTTATCCTCATCTTTGTCATAGTCTTCTTCATCTGATAATTTAATGCTTCTTGAAGGAGACGTAAAATGTTCTTCTTTTGCAGAAAATGTGGTATTATGTTCAGAGCTATTGAATTTGGAGAATGGTTCTAAATTGGATTGTTGGGAACCTCCAGAAAGAGGAGGAACTTCATTGGATATATCTGTTGTATATACCGGAGAAATAAATGACTTGTTCTTACTTGATTTTACTCTGGAATCTTTTTGAGATTGGGTTTTGAAAGTGTCATTTTCAGTTGCTGATTTGTAATCTGGGAGTGGCATTTCATTGTTTGAATTCTGTTTGGGGACCATGCAGCGTTTCTTTGAATGGATAGGATGTACCAGATATTGTTTGATGTTGTGGGCAAAATCTTTTGTAAATATTTGTTCTTTTTGGTTAGCCCAAGGTCGTTCTCTAATGCAAAATACCAGTGTGTCAACCGTGCAATTAAAAGGTTGCATAAATGCCGAAATAACACTAATCCAAAATACAGAAGAATGATGAGGATGGTTCCTAAACTGCAAAGCATGAACAGAAAATGGAGCTATCCATAAAAATACATAGGCAATTGGGTATAGAAAGATTGATTTGATTTGTCGTTCAATCATACTTCGCCTTTGTCCAAATTGGGTATAGCTTTCTTTTTGAAAATCTCTTATTGCTGCATCTATGTTGTTGGAACTAGGACAAGAATTTGGAAATAGCTTTTCGGGATCAATGAATGATAAACCAGGGAAATTTGAAAGGAATCGTAACATGGGCCTGCATAAGTTTGCAAATAGTTGTTTGAAAGAAACTGATTCCTGATTGTCAGCTTCTCGTCCTGGTAGAGAACTATGACGAAATATTTTAAAATAGTTTCTAAACCTAGTCCATTTTGTCTGTTGTTTGTTGTCCTCTTTTATCAATACAGTACTAGATAGATATATTTGACTTTTTTTGTATTCCTTGACAACTTTGCGATATTCTAATTTCACGTAAATGTAAATGCTGATATAAATCAATATAATTGAAAGCAAGACGATATACCGTGGAATCCATGAAAGAGCCAATCTGTACCAGTGAGGTGTATTTGGAAGGTAACACCATGTAATTAATGGTACATATGCTTTTCTTCCTCTATTAATGAATGCCAAACCTGCCAACAAAATTGGCAAAAGAAAAGTCGTCGCGTACACATAATACCTAAATTGATAAAGACCACCTTCACTACCAGATGATTTCCGAAATATCAGTAACGCAGTATGTATGGCCAAAACCAAAACCGCCAAATCGGCACCTTCAATAAAAGCAGAGGTAAAAAATCCAACTACCTGACAAAAATTAATATTGTTGTATGCTAAAGCTACCGAAAGCACTCGCGCTGGGTACCATAATAATACTACTGCTTTACCAAAGTCAAAAAGTAGTAATAATAAAATTAAATGGTGTCGAATCACTTTCTTCTTCATCGAAATATATAAATAAAAAGCTACGAGTCCTGTAACTATACTTATGCATGATGATAATATTGATACTATTCGCATCGACCTTTCTTGTCCAGAAGTGAAATAAATGGTGGATGACTCGGACATTGGTAATTAAACTATTAAAATAGGTTATTATTTAGTTGAGATGTAGATTAATTGACAACCTAAAATAATTGACTATAAGAAGGTGGATAAAAATATAACTATGAACAATAAAAGAAAGAAAACGGAAACTTTTTTCAATTATCTAGTAACTATTAAAAAGAGTTATGACAAACTATAATAAAAATAAATCAATGAGGTTCAGGAGAAACTCATATGATAATAATACCATAGACATAATATAACAGAATGAAATTAAAACCTAATTTTGGAAAAATATACGTACATATGGTATATGAAAAAAAAAAAATGTTATTTACTAAGAAGAAATCTACTGGCATTAGATACATTATAAATAAAAATAAATAAAAAAAGTAAAAAAAAGCCATTTTTCTAGTTCAAGATATATCACCATTTTAAATTTGGATTCAATTCAATTTGTTCAATCAGTCAATTGTTGTGTGAAATAACTCAATTGCTCTACATTGTATTTTTCGTGTTACTAGATACACTAATGGGTATATAAATAATTACCAAAAAAAAAAAAAAAATAAAAAAAAAAAAAGTTGGTCGGTACTTCAGCACCTACCTAGTTGAAGAATCCATATTGTATTCAAATTTTGCAATATCTGATTTATTAAAGCTTTTTTTCTTGAAGTATCATCGATTGACTGTACTAAGTACAAACCAGAGAAAGATTTTAATATTATCTACTAAATAACAAACCATTTCCCAATTGTTAACAATCATTTCAAAATTCATCTGCCTTGTTGTAAGTTCATATTTAATACTAGTAGCAGATGCGCATCTCTAATTGGCAGGGCGAAGAGATCGGTGCATGGTGTAAAAATTTCTTTATTCTTTTTTTTAATTCAATAAAATCGATTTTTTTTTTTTTTTTTTTTTTTTTT
>JAJMJJ010000092.1:0-35198 GCA_030568955.1 Geotrichum siamense (nom. inval.) | reverse complement strand
AGAAAAAAAAAATAAATAAAAAGTTTTAGTTCTAGAGAAGAAGAAAAATCTGATAAATAATGTCTAATAGCTCGATATGGACTCGCCGTTCTCATAAAACTAGTGGCAGTGGCAGTGGCAACAATCATTATACTAATACAAATAATAATCATCATCATCATCATCATAATAATAATAATAACAGCAACAATAGCATCAGCAACAACCAGAACCCACTACTCCACACGTTCACCGTCTGGTTTCTACATCGTGGGCCAGGAGTCAAGATCTCCAACTATCTTGAATCAACCAAACAAGTTTCCACATTTTCCAGTGTCGAAACCTTTTGGCAAGTTTACATACATCTTAAACGCATTGACCGCCTACCATTTACTTCGGAATTCCAAATATTTCTTACTGGAGTCAAACCAATGTGGGAAGATCCTGTCAATGTTAATGGAGGTAAATGGGTGTTTAGGATTAGACGGCAGTTTAAGTCACAAGCTGGGGAAAGGGCGAGAGGGAGAAGGTATTGGGAAGTTTTGGTTATGGGGATGGTGGGAGGGGAGTTGGCGAAGAGAGCAGAGGTAGATAGTGGTGAGATTGTTGGAGCCGTGGTTAGTGTGAGAAGGGATGAGGATATTTTTAGTCTGTGGACAAGGGGACCTGCTAATGATGGGATTAGAGATGCTATAAGATCATTGTTAGAAGTTCCTGACGATATCTCGTTTGAGTTTAAAGTGCATACGGAAAGTATTAGAGAGGGTGAACAGAAACAAGCATTGTATAATGGAACCGGATCTACAAGTAGTTCCTCATCAACTTTACTCTTGCATCAACAATCTACTGGAACTCACACTCCCACTGCAGACTCTACACAACTACATCACCTACCTAATTCTCATTGGCCCACTACTACTACTGCTATCACCACTCCTAAATCTCAAAGTCCTTTCAACTCACCTCTTATAAGTGCAACTAATAGTCCAAGATTGAAGCCTTTTGTAACTCCTGTCGATACTCTAAAATCTTCCGCTATTTGGTAAATTCACATACATACACTTTTTTTTTTTTTTTGCTACTTATTCAATAATAATGATAATTGACTATATATATCATATTTTGTTATGACCAAAAAAGAAAAATGAACAATTCATAGACTTAGATTGTACTAATACATGTATTTACTAGTAGAAGAAATGAATCAATCCGACCTTCACCTATACCAAAATAATAGTAATATTTATGTTTTTAATCAATATCAGAATTTATTTTTTTTTTTTTTCTGCTATAGTTATTCACAATGAATTTCAATAAAATAAAAACATTCTTAAAATAATTGAATCAATCCATGCCAATCACCATTCTTTCTTCTATTCCAATAATTATCCTCCCCTTTTTTTAACATCCAAATCTCATCATCACCACCAGTACTAGCTCCCCCATTATGTTGTCTTTTTTCAAAAAACATTGGTTTATATTCTTTTTGGTTTGTTTCCATTTCCATTCTTCTATCACGTTGATTTTGTTCTAGTTTAAGTTTGAGTTGCTCGGCTTTTTCGATTTCGCCGTTTTCATAGTGCCGTTGATCTGGTCGGAGTCGAGAATCGGTGGGGGCCATGACAAATTGTTCAATGGGGGTGATTTCGTTTAAGCTGGCAGCGTATTCGGTGAAACCAAATCGTTTGGAGGAGTCGGAGACTAGATTACCAACTTTCCAAATTGTGGAACGGCCTTGTGGGGTAACTAAATCGATGGCGTTGGTCCATTTACCATCAATTTCATATCCTGGTACCGCATTACCATTTGTGTCAAATACTTTACCTTTCAACTCCTCACTTCTACCTGAAAACATTCCTCCAGCCTTATAGTCAACCACCGATCTCCATCCATTAGATGAAATAACTGACAAACTTCCAACTGGTTCCGTATACTTTTCTCCTGCAATAATATTCCTTAAAAATGTCGTAGGTGAAATCCATTCATACACTTCTCCTGTAGCACTAATAGATAGTCGTAAAGTACCTTTATTATTAAGTTCTACTGACTTGCCCCAAATCTTTTGCGTAGGTGAAGGTGAATAATGGAATGTCCAATTACGGGATTCTGCTTGTAACGCCATTACTGGGGGTCTATGACTCACTTTTTCTGCAATCATTCTCATACCTTGATCTTCTCTCACAAGTTCAAACGTTTCTCCCAATAATGGATTGAATGGTTTTCGGCCAGATCGTTCTTTATCTCGTGTAGACGATGCAAAAACTGATGCAAAAATTGTAATGTAAGCTATTCTTTCTGGTGATCCAGAACTGAATTCTAGTGCTTTATCAAACAGCCAGGTATATTCAAACATTTCACCAAATCTTTGTAAAATCGTTAAAGGTTCGTTCGCAGTAACTGGCATAGCAATCGATGTTAAATCTTTACCAACGTTCTTCCTAATGATAGTTAAAAAGTTGGGTGGACTAGCAACAGCTCGAGGTACAGTTGTACGATGAACTATATCTTTCACCAATCCAAGAGGGTAGAAGTCAGCACTGTCATTTAATGAATTTTCATCAAATTCAGGGATATCTGCAACAGCAATATGATGTGGTGTATTTAGGTGTGAACAAGGTCCACCAAAGTCATTCTCATCATCCTCAGTATCAGTGACTGATTCTTCATATTCATGTACATCAACGTCCTCTTCACTCAAATACACAATGCCATCTTCAGCGTCATAAAACTCATCTGACGGTGCCAAACTAACATTATCAGAAATCGGAGGAATAGACTGACGATTTTCATGTTTCTGCTGTTGGTCGACAATTTGCTTAAACTGCTCAATTATTGATTCAACATCTTTAATATACTGCTTAAACGATCTTGAACTCGAGTGAGGTTTCGAATAATCATTTAATTCATGCTCACTAAAATCAAGTTTACTAAAATCGATATTCTCCAATCCATTTCCATTAGCTGGAGAAGCAATTACTGTGGACGTATCATTTGGCCCAATATTTTCACTCGGCGACATAGCTACTGATGTTTTACTCGGTGTTTTTCTTTTCCAAAAAGAGGATCTTCCTTGTGGTGTATGCCCAATAGAGGACGAATTAGATACTGAATTGTTTTTAGATTCAGGATTCCATAAATTATTTCTAGCTGTCTCAGTTACCTCGCTCAACTGGTTTACTAGACCCGACAATTTTGTCCATCGTTCAGAATGCCCTGTACTAGACGCTGAAAACATAAAGTTGCTACCATCACCTGCAGTATCATTGCCTGATTCCAATGGATTCAAAGTCACTTTCCTCGTAGCCTCCAATGCAGAAACCCAGGTCTTAAAATCAGCAACATTAATTGCTCTCACATTCCACATTTCCATTCCCGAATCAATAAATATATCCCTAGTACTTTCTCTTGCCGATATCACACAAATCCTAATTGGCATCGACCCTCTCAAAACCGACGAATTTTGTGACAAAAAATAATTAAATGTCCCATACTTATAATCTAATGAAAAATATCTTCTCGCATATCCTTGTAATTTCTTTCGCTTATGTTTTAGCAAAACTCCCGTCAAATGTCTACCGTCCGACAATACACCTGATTCATTACCCATCACTTGTTTGTCCAATTGATTTTTGCTAGAAACATCTGATATAGGCACAACTCTTTGAGAAAACATGGCAGTTTTCGATGTACTTTTCGAAAACGTATTATCTAAAACCAATGCATACATTCCTGCCAACTTTCCATCATTAACACTGTAACTTCCTTTCTTCACCTCATCTGGTTCACACCTTCCCGTCCATTCCACCTTCTCCAATCCATTCCTCTTCAACTTCTCCTCTAACGGTTCCGATGCCGTCAACAACAATTTCTTTGGCCTGTCCTCTTCCGACAAATCAATAATCTCACTCCCTCTACTCTCATCAATCCTCCTATAAAGTCCCAAGTTAATCGACTTCTTAACTGGCAATAACTGATAATTCAATGAACAATTCTCAGGAATTGTCACCCATTTAATCAAAAACGATTTAGAATGTATTTCAAGTCTTTCCATATTAATTTCTTCAAATGTGTGTAGTATAGGAAGTGAAGCAAGCAAAAAAGGAAAATACGACGTGTGGTGTAGACAAAATTAAAGTGATGGTGGGATGTTAGAAAATGTTTGTTCAAAACAATAAAGACAGCAATTAGATCTGGAAATTCACTGGTACCCTTAAAAAAATAATAACAAGGAAAAAGTGTTTGAAAGAGAAAATAAAAATAAATAACAAAGGGATAAAAGCAAAATGGGGCGTTACAAACAACTCGAGACTACCAGACTATATACGTCAATAAGAAAATTGAGAACAAAAGACAAAAAAAAAAAAAAACAATGACATGGTTCATAACATTAAAAATGTACTAGAAATGATGTTTAGGAACCGAAATAACTGCATAATAGTTCCCAAACAACTTAAAGCTTTTGACGATACATTTTAAGGATTTATACACATGGGAATATAACATTCTACTACTTGTCAAGAAGGAATAAAATTAAAAATCAAATTTTGTTTGAATTATTACATCAAATCAATGATATATAGTCATAAAAAAGCAAGGGACATGAAAAGAAATAATTACATCACAAACTAGCTAGCTTACAACTTCAAGCCAACAAGTTCAGCGTACTTCTCGGTAGAGAATGACTTAGGTCTCTCAATGGGAGCACCGACAGCACGGTCAATGATAAGTTGAGGAAGAACACCGAAAGCACGGGAAACACCGAAGAGAACAGTGTAGTAAGATTCTTCAGTAAGTCCGTAGTATTGGAGAAGGACACCAGAGTGGGAGTCCACATTGGGCCAGGGGTTCTTGGTCTTACCGTGCTTGGTAAGGACCTTAGGAGCAACCTCATAAATGGTAGAGACGAGGTGGAAGAGATCGTAGTCGGGCATGTGCTTAAGAGCGAACTCACGTTGAGCAGTGTAACGAGGATCGGTCTTTCTAAGAACAGCGTGACCGTAACCGGGAACGACACGGCCAGCGTTAAGGGTATCCCAAAGATACTTCTCAATGTCTTCCTTGGAGACGTTAGAACCAATCTTGCTCTTCATCTCAAGAATCCATTCAAGGACTTCTTGGTTGGCACGACCGTGAAGAGGACCAGCAAGACCGTTAAGACCAGCGGCAAGAGAGAGGAAAGGAGAAGAAAGGGCGGAACCAACCAAGTGAGTGGTATGGGCAGAAACGTTACCACCTTCGTGATCAGAGTGAATGGTAAGGTAAAGTCTCAAAAGTTCAACAAACTCGCTGTTCTCACCAAAACCAAGTTGGTTGGCAAAGTTCTTGGAGTAATCGACACCAGACTCAGTAGCACCGACCTTACCATCCTTGAAGACGTTACGGTAAATACGGGAAGCAATACCGGGGAGCTTAGCAAGAAGATCAATAGAATCTTCGTAAGTGTATTGCCAGTATTCCTTCTTGTTAACACCCTTCTCGTAAGCCTTAGCAAAAGCAGACTCGGATTCAAGAGCATTGACAGCAATAGAAAGTTGAGCCATGGGGTGAAGAGAAGGAGGAGAGTAGTCAATAAGGTCCTTGACGTGCTTGGGGAGCTCAGATCTAGCGGCGAATTCAGCAGAGAGTTCTCTAACTTGAGCCTCAGAAGGAACTTCACCGGTCAACAAGAGCCAGAAAAGACCTTCAGGAAGGGGTTCATTACCACCAGGTCCCTTGGGGAGTTCCTTTTGAAGATCAGGAATGGTCTTACCACGGAAACGGATACCCTCTTCAGGGTCGAGGACGGAACCTTCCCAGACAAGAGCCTTGATACCACGTTGACCACCGTAAACTTGGTCAAGGAGGACCTCACCAATAACAGTGTTACCGTGTTCCTTTCTGAGTTTCTTGATTTGCTCAATCTTCTCGGGGAGAAGTTCAGCGAAACGCTCCTTAAGAGTCTATACAATATTCGAGGGTTAGTATGAAGAAGAAATCAAATTTTGTTTAATTGACCAATGAGGGAACAGAACACCATAATGAAATTAACTTTCCCCAGACCACTTAAAACACAAAAATGATTAAAATTACAAAAAAAGAAATGACAAACATACGGGTTCCTTAGCAGCGGAGTAAGATCTGAAAGCAACAGCAGCAGCAGATCTAGTAGAAGAAGCGACGGGGCGGAAAGAGTTCTTGACAAAGAGAGAAGCCATTTTTATAACACTGAAGAGAAGAAGTTAGTACAATGGAGCACACGCAAGATCTACTTAGTACCGAGCAAAACGTACGTTATTATATCAGGGATAACCAAAAGACTTTACAGTGAAGAAGAAAAAGGAAAAGAAAAAAAAGGTAGAGAAAAAAAGGGAAATCGCAAGCTTTTATAGCTGGACGAAATAGAATAATCAGTTAATGACTACTACGAAGAGGTGTACACAATCTCCAGAATCCGACGATTTCATAGGCCGCAATTATTTGTCCCGTAGTAACAGAAAAAGGACGCGCGCAAAAGGGGATTTTGAATTTATGCAAACGGCTAGAAAAGAATAAATGCGCCTAAATTTGACAAAAATTATAGGAATTTTGTTTTCAGCATTTTCGAAATTTTGTTTTAAAACGGTCAAAAGGAATGAACTTGATTTCTGTCATAGTGATGGTCGAATACTTTTGTTCATCTATATCAACAGGTAATTCCGGCTGTGCGGTAAATAATTCAAGGCTAGAGGGAGCCAGTAAGTTAATCCGAGACATTTGATGTTAACAACTGTGTAGAACAATTGCTGATCAGAAGTGTGTGTGTGTGTGTATACTGAAGATGATGGCAAATATGCTGGTACAAAAGCTAAAGTGAGAAACCAACGGCTGGGCATGTTAAGATAATCCGGTATGTGGGGTATTTGTCACTTTGGAAATATTGTAGTGGGGGTTGGGGACGCAAAGAGTTTCAAAGTCGACAAAAAGAACTCAATTTGTAGTAATGCTGTGTTGACATCATAGTCAATGCACAAAATAAAATTTTGTCATTTTTGCTTCACCTGAACCACGACAGCTGATCACGGGCCCTTATAAACAAGAGTAGCAATGAAACTACGAAATAATATAATGTCCAGCATCACCAGCACTGTTGTGTACTTGAACTTACGCTACGAGAACTAATTATTTGGCAGAATGATCCATCGACCATTCCACGATGTGGGCTATTAGCAGCAGTAACAGCAACGAAATATGATGGGACACCAAGGAAGAAATGCTTCAACCCTTAAAAAGACCAACAGTATATGCAACATGAGAATCAACGCTTTTTATTGGCCAATTTGCTGTGCGGAACCTGGGGAAACGGAAAAATTAGCTCACAAGGCCTGGATCTGCTTCCGGGTAATTTTATTTCTTCAAACGTTTGAAATTTTTCAGGCGACATAAATTAACCCATGAAATTTTCAACATAAATTTAATGACAGAAATTTAATTTTTTTTTTTTGTGAAATATTTCAAATTTCACCAGCCACAATTTGAATTTTTGTTGTTGGTCAACACTACATATTGTACATCCATAGTAGAGATAGAGTGTACATCCGTCACGTATACCAGAAAATTGGTTGTAGAAAGAAAGACGGTAATTGTAGGAGGTGCGTACCTTTATCGTCAAACCCATGGAATTTTTGCTTTTTTGGAAAATGTTGGAAGGTTTCTAGAAATATTATTGGTGGAGCCCTTCGTGAAACAAATCTGGGGTAAACCCCGATTGGCGTTTTGTTGTTAAGTTTTTCACTTGAAAAATAAAATAAAAAAGTTCCGAATCGGCAATTTTTCCATCACTCGGTATCTCGGTACTTTGTATAGACGACCATGATAACAGTCATATATAATAACACGTATGTGCTTCCTATCCTTCTTTGTCCAACAGCCTCCTACTTATTTTTCATCAAGCACTTGAAGGTCGTAAACAAACTGTGACATGATAGTTGTATGTATATAATATATAGTCGGAACTACGGGACAGTTCCACGGGATCCGGTACAATTGTTATGTACGCAAGTTGTTCTAGTTTAGAGGAGAATATGATAGTATTCAACTGGTTGTTTCTGACAAAACAGGGCCTTATTCTCTGTGCGTAATTGTATGTATAGAGCACATATCTTCCTTTACTACATACTTACAGAATTAAAATAATTTTACCCGACTATCCGTCTTTTTTTTTTTTTTTTTTTTTTTTTTTTCGAAGAGTGAATAACCGTTGAAGAGAGAGGTTTATACAAGCAAATCCCGAATTTCACTCAAATCCCTTTTATATAACGACTTAAAAGATCATCGTGAGTAAGAAGCAGCTTCAGTAGTGCCAGAGATTCTTATCAAATCAACGTTCACTGCACAATATAAGAAATGCCTCAATCATAAATTAAATGAGCAGGATTACCTATCATTCTTTCTCTACACCATTTTGAAGCTGTCAAGCATTTTTATTTTACTCAAACATGACCATATATGATGATGATTTGCAAACTTAAATGAACCAATTACAACTCAAAATTAAGTTAATCCCTTTTTTTTTTTTCTTTCCCCACATCACTTAAAATTTTTCCACATGATAAACAGCATTGAATTCAATAGCACGTGTATGATGATGTTGGTTTACACTATTTAAATTGTATTACCCGAATGATGATGTGAAAATATAAGAATTCAGAAGAAATGATTGTTGTGTAGAGTAGTCAAATTAGAATAGGTTTTACGTTACATATTATGCATGTATAATACTACTTCTCAAATAATACAATATTTCCTAATTTGTATGTATGATGTAACACAAAATTGTTTGTCGCACACAAATCATAGACAAACTAGATCCATTTCTGTGTGTAATAGTCATTACATAGCATGTAATAAATAACGAATGGAAAACAGACTACTATGCCCGGTTTATAATATTCTCGTGCATGATATGTATTAGTTTCAGAAAGTTTTAGAGAAAATGAGAAGAATCACGGACTTGCTATTAAGCAATTTTTTTTTTAAATTTTATTCATTTGTAACTTGATAATTAATACAAAATACTTATGACTTAATACATTGCTTTTTATTATTTTGAAGGGCTTGTTACTTCCCAGAAATAATAGCTGATATATATGAACATTTGAACATATACATATTTTTTTTGTTATATCTGAGAGTTGTATTCTTGTTACATCCTCTAGATATGACTGGTTGGAATATATTATGGAAACATGGCGGAGCTACGGGGGAAAACCAGAAACCAGATGTACCGTGGTAGGTATGATATAGTAAGGATGTTAGAGCAGGGCCGCTGTAATTGAATGTATGGATTTTGGACCGAAAATGCCATAAGAAATGTGATCTATGCCAAATTCAAACTTGGGATTGGGATTTGGTACACCCGCACACGCCGGCCACTGGAAGTTGAAACCTGTGCCATTGCACCATACAGCAGGATATATATATATATATATATATACACGGTAATGATACTACATTCATGCATGTGTTTATACATAGTACGCCTACATTATATGTATGAACATTGGAAAGTAAGAACCATTACTACCGTCAGAAAATCAATCGATATATATAGAAGTACCAATACACTGTTGACAGAGACTTTACTCCCAAGGCAAACGCAGTAAATCACGAACAAAGTACCACAAACCGTACTGAACAAATTGGACGTGGAGATCTCTACTTTTAAGACGACTTCCTCAGTCATCAGACGCCAAGCAATTAATTAGCAAGGATTATAATTCTATGAAGAACCAGAACCCTTGAATGTATGGGTATGTAGTAAACGTAGCAGTAAATGTACAAAGAAATTAGTTAAATTGTCCTTCTACATACAAATAATGCCATCTGAGTCAAAATAGAATCAATATAACCGCCAATAGTACACAGAGAGACTTGGTTGATTAACCCTGCTTTGAAATTTGACGTGTCTATATGATCAAATCCAAAAACATTTAGATGCATCAAACTATAAGCAATTTCAGATGATTGCAGAAAATAATAATATTAATATTCGAAATAAAGCACGAAATGAATTCTCAGTCAGCACTACTGCATACGTATGTACGTACACCTCTGAGATTAATAGCCTGTAAATGAGCTGATCGTGGTAATACAATGGAAGCATTGAAAGAGAAGAGTTCACATACATCCAAAACCAAAATAAATTAGGTTTGGATTAATCGTTACGATTTATGCCCAAATAGTACAAAATACTAGTATATACACCAATATCTGTACCTGCACAGTAGCAGTCCCAAACTTCCTTTTGGACTCCTTTCTTTCCCTTTCTTTCTTTCTTTCTTTCCCCACTGATTGGATTGGCAATAGCCTCTAAACCATCTGCTCAGTGTGTTTAAACTGAGCTCCCTATTGTTATCCACCATATCTTCAACTAATGGATGGCCAAAAGTCAAAGCGTGTATGTTGTCCCTTCTTTTTCCTACTCTTCTTGCCTAACTTCCTTGATAGCGTCTCTTCAAACCTCTTTTCTCGTTTGATAAGAAGACTTCTCATCCTTCTCAGGTAACACTTCCCATTTCTCAAGATTTATCTCCCGCTCCTTCTCCTCTACGTTCCTATCGCTTTTCTGTGGAGCGCGACAGAAAAATCGCTGAGGTCACAAACGTTTTGATAGCGAAAGGTGTTCCTAGAGATCATATCGTCTCAGAAAACATCAAAGCTGCTCTTGAAACCGACTGCTGTCAAGGCGATATACAGAAAGCTGTAGAACTTCTTGAAGAGTTCTCTGATGCTGTAAATGGTGTAATTGTTCCAATTGCTGATAACACTGGAGATGCATCCATCCCTGATGAGAATTATGATGGCGTAGGAAAGTATTGGAAGTTAATAGGTGCTGAAAATAGAAACGGTGTTACTTGCTATCTAGATTCTCTAATTTTTGCAATGTTTGCACGTCTGGAAAGTTTTGAACCCATGTTAATGCATCCACAACTTAATAATAATAGAGAAACACTTGCTGTAATGTTACGCCTCTACGTTAATATGCTTCGATCAGGAAAACTCGTCACAAAAGATATTACTAAATTCCTTCTAGGAGCTATTCTAAGAGCTGGTTGGAATGAAAGTTGTATAGATAGTCAACAAGATTCTTGCGATTTATTCAATTTTATCACAGAACAGCTAGAAATGCCGATGATTACCTTGAAAGTAGATATTGAACATGAGGGCAAGGCGAATCAAAAAGATGACCATAAGTTGGTAAATGAAAGATTGTTACTCGTATCTGTACCAGAAAATACAGAAAATTCTGATCAACCCATATTGTTGGAGCAGTGCTTAGAAGCTTATTTTGCAAATTCTATCCAAGTATCTCGACAGATGGAACGCAGAAGAACTTTTAGCATAACATCAACTATCCCAAGCCCATTGACTGGACGTCATAGTATTTCACCGAGTATGAGAAAAAGAACTTTCTCTGTCTGCCTTCAAACACCGCCTGAATCAAGCTCTTCTAGTTACTCAACTGCTCAACAAGACACCCAAGATAATCAACCATCAATCTTAGAACCTGCAATGGAAGAAACTAAGGAAGGAAAAGAAGAGGAAGAAGAGGATATTCAAACACTCATATATAAAATCAAACGATCAAATGCTTTAAATTCTCCTCCCGTGTCGGATTCTTCTTCACCTTCATCAAGTTCTCCTTTAGGGGAAAAGTTACCGACATACAATAGCATATTTGGTAAGCACAATTCACCTCTACACGACGAAAAAAGTGGTGCTTCTGGAAGTGGAAATCGGCTTTGGAACGAAAACATGGAAATAACAATTCCAGCATGGATGTTTTTGCAGTTAGTTCCTTTTTATACCAATTACACAGGTCAACAACAATCCGAAGTAGTAGGAGAAAGTGAATTAGTAGCCACAACTGAATTTGCAACTACTAGACCCGTTGTTGGAATTTGTTTAAAACGATCAGAATGGGATGGTGATAAGCCTGTCCTAAACTCACGAAAAGTACAAGTACCACCCGTAATTCATTTCCCTTCATTTGTAGTTGATGAAGAAAACAGTGATCATCATAGCGACTCTCGACATGTTCTTATTTTAGAAAGTGCAATTTTTCATCGAGGTACTTCAACTGACTCTGGTCATTTTGTTGCTCTTGCAAGAGAAAATAAGGATATAGGATATCATTGTATGCTACCAACATCATCTACTCATTCCTCATTCAGTAGTGTATCCGTGGAAGATGAAAGTTCTCTTTCATCAAATATAGAACAACAATCTCGATGGATTTTTTTTGATGACTTACTACCTCCTGACGAAAAAGTCAAAGCCGCAGATTATGATGAAGTTTTTGCAAGGGAAAAACCCTATATTTTGTTTTATCGTTTAGTGACGGCTGATGATTATGAAAAAGAAGGAGATAGACATAAGGTAGCAAAAGGTCAATTCATTCAGTCAAGTGCATCTTCGGTAAAATCACGCGTGAAATATAAGTCTGATGAAGAGGCATTTGTACCTGTGGTCAGAGAAGATTTTGTAAGAGAGAAGGATAAGGAAAGGGAAAAGAAACAGAAGGAAAAAGAGAAAGAAAAAGAGAAGGATAAGAAAAAGAAAGGGCTGAGGCACTATAGACGCAAATCAGCTACATATAATGAATATCGGGATGAGAAATGCATCATTTCATAACTAATTGACATGTATATACCATACACTTGGGTATATAATATATCACACACATATTATAAATACATATCAAGCATTAAGCCAAAATATTATCTATATCTCTATGTCATATATGACTGATCAATATTTACAAAATAAAGTAAAAAAAAAAAAGTCAGGAATTAAAGCCTGGCTTAGAATTTTTCATCTTTATTCAAAAAATGGAGAGTATTTTTCTTGACAATTTCATAAACACCTAGGAAAATGGCACCTCCTGCACTAATCCACATTGTTCTAGGACCAACACCTTTCCAGAAAGCAGAATATCCTTCCTCAGTCAAAATTTGTTTTGTCAACGTACCTATTGGAACGGGATGTTCACTTAACATCAGTCTTGTCTTTATCACATCCAAAGGAGTAGTCACTGCAGCAGCAAAACCTCCTGCAATGGACCCACAAATGGCACCATCAGCCCAAGATAAATGACCACCTTGTTGTTCAGCACGTAAGAGTTTTAGTTTTTCATATAAAGGAAATTGAATCACCGTGAAAGGGATTTCACGCATGATTGTTGTGCTCCAACCTCGATATAAACCTCTGAAAACTCCTTCGCCTGTTTCATTAGCGAGAATGGATTTGAGAGCGGAAAGAGAAGTATGATGGGCTTGAGATTGAGCTCGTTGTTTGATAACTTCTGAAGGAACACGAATTGAACATGCAGCTATTTCACCTATACTAGCAGAAATCATGTGCAATATGGCATGATGGTCGTGCAAACGTTCTCCAAGGATGGATTTTGATGATTCATAGGAAAGGAAGAATAAACTGGCTAATATAGGATGGAATACCATTGTTAGTAATAGTGGTAAAATAGAAATAGTGATATCAACATACCACCAGGAGCAGATGCAAGAAAAGCACTTCCAATGCCTCGATAAATGCCAGACCATCCTCCATTTTTAAAGAATCCTCCTTTAGCTTGAAGCCTAGTTTTGAGCGTATCGATAGGGAAAAAGAACAGATCGGTCGAGGTTCCGGCCAAACCACCACTCTAGAGAATATATTAGTACCATGCATATACCTAGAAAAACAAAACAAACAAACAAACATACAATAAGTGAAGCAATAACCAAACTATTATCCATTCTGAATATATCGTGAAATACCTAAATGAGTAATAAAATGGATATAGATATACGATCTGGGAGGTAGATGTAGTTGTTTATTTTTTTTGATTTTCAAAATTGAAAATTCCGATTTCGCTGATACTGGTAGGCCGCCCTATTAGAAAGCTTGATAACATGGATTTCCCACTTTTTACGCATAACATTGAACGCAGGTTAGACTGTAACCAACAAAAAGGTCAATTATCTACTACCAGTAGTTACAGTTGAAGAACTAATCTAGATCCAATTACAAGTTTACATAATCTGAAATATTTTGATCTAGAAGCCCTACTCCACGTTCTTCGCAGGTGTTACATAAGCGATGCGATAAAAATTATTTGCATAGCAAATCTCTTTTTCCTTTCCTTTCTCTTCTTTCTTCCTTGTATTTACGCCCTCACTTCTTTTGATTTCCACCCCAATCTATCAGACATTTCACCATGATTGGCTTAGCTAGAAGATCCCTTTTGAAGTCGTCATCCAGACTTCTTGCCACGTCTTCCGCTGCTAGACGTCAAATCGTTTCTCCTGTTTTATCTTTCCCTAAAGGTTTAGCCACCTATAGTACCGCTGGTACCACCACTATTCCTGGCAACTTGGAAGGCTCGCACATTGCTGATGCCCTCAAAGAAGTTGATTTTTCTGAGCATGCTTCAAAAGAAGGAAGACCTATCTATTTGGATATGCAGGCCACTACTCCTCTAGATCCCCGCGTTTTGGATGTCATGCTCCGTTTTTATACCGAACTCTATGGCAATCCTCATTCTCGTACCCACGCTTACGGTTGGGAAACTGATGCTGCTGTCGAGAAGGCTCGTGAACAAATTGCCTCTCTTATTGGTGCTGATCCCAAAGAGATCATTTTTACTTCTGGTGCCACTGAATCGAATAATATGTCCCTCAAAGGTGTCGCTCGGTTCTACAAGAACAAGAAAAACCATATCATTACTACCCAAACAGAACATAAATGTATTCTTGATTCTTGCCGTCATTTGCAAGATGAAGGTTTTGAAGTTACTTACTTGCCCGTCGGATCAAACGGTTTGATTGATTTGGAACAATTAGAACGTGAAATCAGACCCGAGACTGCAATCGTTTCGGTGATGTTTGTCAACAATGAAATCGGTGTTGTTCAACCCATTGAAGAGATTGGTAAGCTCTGTAGATCTAAGAAGGTCTTCTTTCATACCGATGCTGCTCAAGCTACTGGTAAAGTTCCAATCGACGTCAATAAAATGAATATTGATTTAATGAGTATTTCTGGTCACAAGATCTATGGCCCTAAGGGAATTGGTGCTTGTTACGTGCGGCGTAGACCTAGAGTTCGTTTGGAACCTATTATTACAGGTGGTGGACAAGAGCGTGGTTTACGTTCTGGTACTCTTGCTGCACCTCTTATTGCAGGATTTGGAGAAGCTGCCCGTATCTGTCAAGAGGAAATGGCCTATGATTCAGCCCACATCACAAAGCTTTCAAACAAACTAAAGGACGGTATTTTATCTTTAGAGCATACCAATTTGAATGGTGATCCTCATAGACATTATCCAGGATGTGTAAACATTTCATTTGCTTACGTTGAAGGTGAATCTTTGCTTATGGCTCTTAAGGATATTGCCCTCAGTTCTGGATCAGCTTGTACTTCTGCCTCCTTGGAACCTTCTTATGTTTTACGTGCATTGGGTGCTGATGATGCTTTGGCTCATTCAAGTATTAGATTTGGAATTGGCCGATTCACGACTGAAGAAGAAATTGATTATGTTTTGAAGGCAGTGAGAGAAAGAGTCACTTTCTTGAGGGAATTGTCACCTCTATGGGAGATGGTCCAGGAAGGAATTGATTTGGATTCTATTGAATGGTCTCAACATTAAACACCTAATTTTTTTTTCCCACTTTGATCCCCATCATCTATTTGTTTCATTTTTTTTTTCTTTACTTATTTATTCTTTTTTTAATTTTTGAAGGGAATATTTGATAATTGAAACAGCAATGAACCAAAAGAATTATACTATGTATATGTATTTCTACATATGTATGTAAATATATATTGTTCATTAATACACATTATAAACCACCCATTAAAAAAAGTACTTGAGTGTCCCAAGACCTTCATGCATCTTCTATTTTCATCATGTGTACCTATGCAAGTACATGTAAAGGTCTAGACCGTTACCGTTTTTTTACTTTATTTTTTATTTTTCCCCCAAACCTAAAACATAAGCAGACGTTATATCGTTAAATGTTCAACAACAAAGAATTTCCCATAACATAACAATAATTAGTCAAGTAAGTTCTAAGACAGAACATTATTCATGAAACGAACTGAAGTATAAATAGAAGAACTATTTCCTTCAAGAAGACATTTCAACTTTTCTTAATATTCAGAACTCTATTATTACGAATAATTAATACATCTTACTTACAACTTCTATTTCCATTACCTTTGTTTATTTTAAGTCACAAGTCACATATCAACTTGACAATATTACATCATGACTTGAGGAAGATATATGCAGAATATCCAACTCAAACACCATTTCAAAACTATTACCAAAGACTTTTTTTTTTTTAACATGTCATGTATTATTATTTTTCTGTAAAAAAATATTTATATTTTTTTTTTTTGGCCTAGTTCTTGATTTCTTGTTGTTGTTAGTAGTAGTTTTCTTGTATAACACACATTGACTCTTCAAAACTTTGGAATATAGGGAAATGGGTTTATACCAGTTTTTTTTTTTTTTACATCAAAAAATCTCACAAATAAATGAGTTTCCAAAAAAAAAAAATATATATATATATATCTAATGCAAGAAATTCCAAGTATTCATATGAGAGATTGTATATTTCTGGGGAGTTTGATTTTTTTTCCCTTCTTCATTGGTTGAAATTTGTGGAAATTTTTCATGTTATATAATCTTGCGTCAGAACAACAAATAGTAGGTTTGGTTTGGCATTGGGATATTGGGATCTTGGGATATGGAGATTAAGTGGATGGGCGAGTGTTAATTTATTTATTTTTTTTTTCTTTTTGATAATTATCATATTTACTTTTATTTAATGCTTAATGGTAATAGAATGGAGAGTCAGTTCAGGTAGGTATATATATGACAAGTATCTTCTGTAAATTGTTCACAAGGTTGGTAGATAGTGCTCTATTGTATTTAACAATTGAAGATACTTGTGTTACAACTTAGAAATAGACATTTTCCATAGAATATAATTAGAAGGGCAATTTTGATTTTATTTTCTTTATTTATTTTTATTTTTATTATTATTATTTTTTTTTTGGAAATGTTTTGTCTTAGATTTCTATGTTTCCTGGACTAAATATTAGTACAAAAGAATAGTTTTGTTCCACAATAGTGGTTTAAAATGAAGCTAGGGTATGTACATATGTTTACCTGGGCATCTACTTTACTCTTATATTAACCAGCTTTTTTTCTTCTTTTTTCTAAATTTCAACTGTTTACTTTCCATTAAATTAATAATTATTTGTGTATATACGATCTATGATAGATGATGACTCCAATTGAATTTGAATCATTATCAGCCGTATTACTTGCAAGGCTGAATTATATTTTATTTTGGATGGTACAACAATTGAAAAGAAAAAAAAAACATGTCATGTTTTTCTGATGACTGTTGTTAGCCGTGCATTATGATATCATAGATATATACAGCATGTTTGTATTGAGAATTTTTTTTTCATTTATTTGTTCCATCTGTTTTTCACATTCATGGCAGAGTCAGAAAAATGACATTACTATTATTACTCCCCCGTTTTCTTTTCCTAAATGTAACTGATTTGACTCATGACCCTCTGTCTAGTTTTCTCCTATTAAAAAAGTATTCAAACACATGCGTGAAATATGATTTATCTCAATTGCTGTAAGTACACATTGATATAGAAGAACTACATAATATAGGCATGACAACAAGTAACCAAGCATTTTTGAAACGAACAAGAAGTTTGTTCAAGGGGGACATTTTTAACTAAAAAGATTGGGACTTTGTTTTTTATTTTTATTTTAACAGATTAAACTGCATGATTTTTGTTAAAAATATCGTGAAGATTTGGATTGTGATAGTCAAATAGAATTTTAAAGGCTCCAAAATGTTGGAGCATTAGTGTAAACTTCATGTTGATTCCAAAACAAAAAAGAAAGAAATTGTATCTTTTAAAAATTTCAGATTTTCCTGTAAAGGGGTGGTTATGATATATCTTATCGATTATATAAGATTTATCTCTACTCCCATACTTCGGTAGGTATATAGTAGTGTTCCTAGACTAACTAGAGATATGTCCAAGTTTTACCTATTTCATTTGCAAACAAATTTCTACTACTTTTGTAGCATATTTAAATATGCTTCAAGATAAAACACGTTTATTTTAATTACCTTTCTGGCTCCATTTATTTAAATTGTCTTAAATATCTTAACATCAGAAAATGACTCTTGTACACTTTAAAGCATTTCTTCAACTTTCTCACAACATTTTTTCATATATATTAGAGAATGAACATCATAGTTTTTCAGAATTTAACTGAACTGAAAATTAACTTTTTATTATTGTTCATGGTCTTAGTATACTCTATAATAAGAAAAAAACTGAGAAATTTTCTATCCTGTTGTATGCATTGCAGATATTCCCTGTTATATAATGCTACAGGACCCAAAACAGGAGGCTAACAATAATCACCTACCAAATTTACATGAGTAATAAATGACTAATCATTTGAAACAATTAATGAAAAAGTTTAATTAAATAACCAAAACTGGAAAGTCCCAGTCACAATTTTCAGACTGAAAAATACCAATGTAAAAATATTTCATCACTAGGAAATTTTTCGATGTAGAGACAAGAAAGCCGGGATAGGGGTGGTCCCAAATTTTATTGATCTCGCTCCTTTCGAATACCTCCTACACCGCCAATTACTGACGATTTCAGAGATTCACAATGGGTATGTTTTACGATATTTCGAAATTTTTTTTTTCGAGTACGATGTTGGTATAATGTTGGAAAGATTGAACGATAAAAAAAGGGCTCTTGTATTGTATTATGGGGGTTTTTATGATGGAAGTGTTTTGTTGGATATCTGGAGGAGTATAGATTTTGCACGATCTTCAACATATACCACTATGCACTCGTTCAAAGCAGTGGATCAAGAGATACTAATCATTCAATTATAGTTAACATTCCTAAGACCAGAAAGACCTACTGCAAGGGTAAAGATTGCCGCAAGCACACCCAACACAAGGTTACCCAATACAAGGCTGGTAAGGCTTCTCTTTACGCTCAAGGTAAGCGTCGTTACGACCGTAAGCAATCTGGTTATGGTGGTCAAACCAAGCAAATTTTCCACAAGAAGGCCAAGACTACCAAGAAGGTTGTCCTTAGATTGGAATGTACCGCTTGTAAGACCAAGGCTCAACTCCCTCTCAAGCGTTGCAAGCACTTCGAACTTGGTGGTGACAAGAAGCAAAAGGGTCAAGCTTTACAATTCTAAGTTTCTTTCCCAAACCATTCTTGTTTTTTTGTCAAAAACGGGTTGTTTTATATATACATATAATCTCTGCATTTTGCTTGTAGCCTTGAAGTAAATATTTAATGATAGTTAAAAAAAACCCCCCTTTTTTTTGGGCCCTGTGAATTTTTTTATGGTTTGTTTCTAATATCATCGAGTATTAATAAAAATACTAAAGTACCGGAAATATTTTAAAATATATTCCTACTACGTCGATGTTATTCATCCTAATAAGGCAAAGTGGATGTGACAATCCAAGAGTTAAACTTACTTTTCATCAGTTAGGTACCATGTAATGAGTAATGGTGATAGTGAGTGTCAAGAACATTTAGTGAATCATCAAATAAGTTATTATGATGTTCATCTACTTTGAACTTTAAATTTAATAAACTCTGGCAAATGTATGGTGCTGTCATGATTAGGATGGGTTCATGAACATAAATTCTCTGCACAGAGAAAACGTCAGGATATACTGGAACTATTAAAATTAATGTACTTTACATTTACTGCGCCTAGGTATGTATGTACCAACTGAAATGAAGGGAAATATCAATTGTAATCGGGAATATGTGTTCTTTAGTTAATCTACGGGAATATCAGATAAATGAATCTGTATTGATTGTACATACGAATATGTAGTCATGATTCACTTTTCAACCCCAAACAGTCCTCTCCCCCTTCTTAAGGGGATTAGCAGTACCAATTGGCAACTCGAATACTTCGTAGTGTGGGGATTTAGCACCTATATGTATTATTTATAGTAGAGTTTACACTTCTTCTTTTTGTTAAGAACTTTATAGTCATCTATTTGAATTAAACATTGAACAAGCTACTGTGGAATTCTTTTAATGAGATCGTTAAATTTAAGGGTCGGATACTATTTGTGAAAAAAGTGATGATTGAGGGTGATTGAATGTGGAAAACAATTAGTTGCTCATCTTCATTCCCGTTAGTTTAATTGTCGTATAATATCAATATTGAACAATTATATTTCCTTCCAAGTTTTCTAGCAATAACTCCACGACTGGTTGAATGCTTCAATTTATCTGGTATATCTCTAAATCAAGTTAATAACCTTAATATTATTTTAGTATTGCCATCATTTATTGTTTATCATTCCGTACGTATGTAGAAATAGGGTTGATATGTCTCATTCAATGGATTTTATAAGATCAAAAAGGCAATACACATCACCATTGCTTTGCTTTTTCTTGCTACAAAGTTATTATTATTGACCGAAACTGTTTTGAAAAGTAAGAAAAGAAATAAAAAAGAAAATAAATTAGACATGTAAAACAATCTTTGCGGAAAAAAACAGTGAATTCTTCCGAATATTTTTATGTGGGAAAACATTCTTGTATAGTTACAAACACATGTATAGGTGCCATAAAGAGCATGCAGATTATTTTTTTTTCTAGGGAGAAAAGATATATTAAAAAGTGCATTTAGTTAGAGTGAGATTACTATATTATATTATGATAAACGTAAAGTTTCAATGAGGTTGGCGGGTCTACAAAATCATATCCCGTAGGCGTGACTGGTATACACCCAGCAGAAATAAAAAGTCTTTCACTATTAATTGTGTAACCACTCACGAAATAAATTTATTATAATTGTCAATCCATTTCATGATTAAAAGTTGTATCCTATTCATTTAATTTCTGTAGCATTTCTATCACAGAAAATATTGGTTCCAAATACTCGTCTAAATATACTTTGTGCACCCATTTCAAAAGTTTCTGAAGCTTGGATATGAGGACAAGTCTTATTGGAATTAGCACTGCATGGTTTAATTGGTAGTATCGAAAGAAGGTTGGATGCAGAATTGTTGCTGATAATAGTGGCAGAATTGTGGAGTTTGGTTTGATTACAAAGGTAAGGAGGCTAGAGGTTCAATGAAACAGAAGTAAAAGTTTTGTTCGAATCGTAAAATAGCCATCTAGCACTAGGAAAACATCATTTAATTTCTCCGGGATAATCCTCACCATACTGATTCCTTTCACATTCCACTTGTGATGTTAATAATTTTTTCTTTCAACAATAACTTCTCATTTAAAGTTCCTTAGAATCAACATCCTCCTTGTCAAAAACACTCCAGTTGTCGTCGGAGACCTCGACTATAATTTGTAGCTATATACATCCTGAGATTTCCAAAAAATATAGATTTGTTCATTGCTTAAACAATCTCACATTGATATTTTTACCTGCTTGACAGAATTTCGGCAAACTATTAGGTGGTAAGCCTTTAAATTAAGATTTTGCTATTGATAAAATATCACAAAAACCTAAGTTTTGAGTGGGCAATAAAACTTACAACTTGGAATTTAGATTAGTAATAATTCGTGCCTACATAAATCTTCAAAAAAGACAAATTATTTGCCATTAAACCTACGTCAGCACCATATATCAGGGTATGTAACGCACATAACCGTTAAATTCTCAAGTAAATAAAAAAAAAATAAAAACTTTTTATCTAATTAGTCTAATTAACAGGTATGCTACATTTCACGTAAATCTTTTCTATGTGAAGAAAAGAAAAAATAATTAGTCAATAAATATAAATAGCTTTTTGCTAGTCAGTGTAGAGAGAAGAAAAAGAAGAGGGATAAATATTTTGAAAGAATATTTAAAGAAGAGAAGAGTAAAAAATGTAGATGTAACATGATATGTTGACCACCAGAGCAGAACTTCCCATTTGCAATGATAGTAGCGACGTCATTCCTTACAATAATTAATTAACTTAAGGAATAACAATTTTTTAAAATCACCTCAGAATTTACTTAATTTACCGTAAATTAACCCTATCACTGTTAAACAACAATTAAGTTGTTATTTTTCTTTTCAAAATGGTAATGAATATGATTTTATTGGAATAAGACATACACTAAGAATTATATATTTCTTTGTATCAGGTTTAATTTTAGTAACAAAACTTGAAGGCAATTACAATAGTAAAACCGGCAATTTTATTGTTAGTCTGAAATAATTGTCAATTGTGTATTAAAAATAACCTTTAAGTAAGCGATTTCATGATTTCAACAATTTTAAGATATTAGAAGGAATTATTTTTACAATTCATAATTTATAAGGAGAAATATTTAAAACTGTTTTTGTAAATGTTAATGAAGTGGATTTTGATATCCATACAAAATCGATTAGAGCTTGTTATATGTATTCTTTAACCATGATAAAATCTATTACAGTAATTTATAGATTTCGGTTTTATTTACTTTCAAAGTAATTTATTATTAATATGTTACTTTACAGTCTATCATTGATGAGCCAACAATTTTTGAACAAATCTTTTATAAATTGTGGAAGAAAAATCTTTTGATGCAACTTTTTCTTTAGATCATGAAAGCTACGTGATATATATAATCCTATAAACCATATACAATATTTCTTATAATATGGCAAATTCATTAAACCTATAACCGGGTTAAAATATCAATTGAAACTGGAAGGAGGAGTAATAAAAACATTTGTTGTTGTTACGTTAAATCAAGTTCGGTACCCGATAAGGTAAAATAATGGAATTTACCACGTCATATTTACGTACGGCTGAATAAAGTTTAAAAAGTACCCCTTTGAGCTTAAAAGAAATTTTAATTTTAAGAATTTACCCATTACATAAACTTTGATTACATATTTCCAAAAATTACATATTATGTAACTACTACTAGGAAATACGCAGATATCCTATATTCATGTGTGATTGAGAATTTGGCATAAAATACGAGGCTGTAGCTGGAAAAACATTTGATTGCATGTTATTTCTGATTGGGTAAAATAGTTGCCTTCTATTAATCTGAATCTGCTTACTATTCGGAAAAGATGAGCAAAATTCATTCCCGTTTCCGGAACAATGGTATTAGAGGGTGGAAACATTGAATCCAATGCGTGATGAGGCAAGAATGGGAGCCTCTTATATTCGATTTCAGCGATTGGGCATAGAACCTGAAGAATGGCAATTGTTGTCACTGTGACTGTTTTCACATGAAATGCTTAATCATCACGTGACAATAGAAAGGAAAAGGGTTTGTTTTACCCATTTGTATGTGGACGGAACGGAAAGCAAAAAAAAAGAGAATCCCGACGTGACCACGTAGAAAATTTATGCAGGAAACTACACTAAAAAAAGGTTCTCTCCGTATTGCCATCGTACAGAATTTGTATGTAGAGTAAAATGTACTACGTATGTACATACCCTGGTGCAGTCCATTGTTTATTCCTTACCACTCGCTTCGATAATCAACCCTACCACGGAAAAACTCACTTTTCTAATCCCATTTAACTCCGCGAATCTCGCCAAAGATATATAATCTCTGGTTCTCCCCTTTGACCTTTTTTCTTAATCCTTTATCTTCTATGTTCATTTTCACTCGAACATTGTGTTGAAAATGGTCTCCGAAAAAGAATCCATCGCATTATCAAGGCGTAACTTGGACAACGAGATCCCTCCGGAATCCTTCACTGACCTCGACCATGGTCTTGATGACGATACTTCCTCTGACAGAAATGACGAACTGAAGCAACTTGCCAGAACTTTTACAAATCTTTCTCAACGTACCTCGAAGACGTCAGCATCGGTTGCTTTGGCTAGAATTTCTTCAAATATAAATCCCTTCAACCCCGAAGAGCCCAATATGGATCCTCATCTGGACCCTTATGATGAAAAGTTTAACGGTAAAGTTTGGGCTCAGCATATGTTAAGAATCCAAGAGAAGCAAGGAGATCGTTACTCTCCACGTACAGCTGGTGTATCATTCACAGACTTGGGCGCATATGGTTACGGAAAAGGTACTGATTACCAAAAAAATTTCTTAAACGTTATAACAGGTTTGTTTTCTAGCGCTGCAAACTTTCGAAATAAAGGTACAAAGATCCAGATCTTACGTGACTTCAATGGTTTGGTCAGAAGTGGTGAGACATGTGTCGTGCTCGGTAGACCTGGAAGGTACGTATGAAATCTTCATGATTAGATATTTCCCATTACCTCACTAAAATGGTGTAGGTTGTCATGTGTTTGTATTAACTCCAATATTTGTAGTGGTTGTACGACTTTCTTGAAATCTATCGCCTGTGATACTCACGGCTTCCACTTTGATGATGGATCTCAGATCAACTACGAAGGTATTTCATCAGATCAGGTTAAAAAGAACTTCAGAGGTGAAGTTATTTACAATGCTGAAACTGAAGTCCATTTTCCTCATTTGACCGTAGGTCAGACTCTTAAATTTGCTGCTTTGGCTAGAACTCCTCAAAACCGTATCCCTGGAATAACTCGTGATCAATATGCTGAGCATTTAAGAGATGTATTGATGGCATCTTTCGGTCTTATGCACACTATGAATACAAAGGTTGGTGATGATTTTGTTCGAGGTGTTTCTGGTGGTGAAAGAAAACGTGTTTCTATTGTTGAGGTCTGTTTGGCTATAGCTCCTCTTCAATGTTGGGATAACTCTACAAGAGGTTTGGATTCTGCTACCGCACTGGAATTCATCAAAAACTTGAAAATTTCTGCTGATATTGGCAAATCTTCTATCTTTGTTTCTCTTTATCAAGCTTCTCAGGATGCGTACGATTTATTTGATAAAGTAACTGTTCTCTATGAAGGTAGACAAATTTATTTTGGTCCAACTGCCAATGCAAAGCAATTCTTCTTGGATATGGGTTATGAATGTCCTGACCGTCAGACAACAGGTGACTTCCTTACCTCGCTTACTTCTCCAAGTGAACGTGTTACACAGCCTGGTATGGAAAATAAGGTACCTCGCACACCTGATGAATTTGCTGCTTACTGGCAAGCTTCCCCTGAATTCCAAAAGCTTTTGACAGAAATCAATGAATTCAACACAGAATTCCCTCTACATGGTCCAAGTGCTGAAAAGTTTGCAGCATCTCTAGAAGCCAATAAGGCTAATCATACTCGAGCTTCCACTCCTTACACCATTTCATTCCCTATGCAAGTGGGTATTTGTATGAAAAGAGGATCTCAGCGTCTCCTTGGTGATTTCAGTATGGCGTTTACTACTGTGTTTGGTAATACCGCAATGGCCCTGATTATTTCATCTGTTTTCTATAATCTTCCTCAGACAACTGGATCTTTTGTTGCTCGAGATAGTGTTCTTTTCTTTTCTATTCTTTTTAACGCCATGTCATCTGCTTTGGAAATTCTAACATTATATGCTCAACGTCCCATTGTCGAAAAGCATCATCGTTATGCATTCTACCGCCCATCTGCTGAAGCTTTGTCATCTATTTTTGTTGATATGCCAACCAAACTAGTTACATCAATTTCTTTCAATCTGATTTTGTACTTTATGTCTAATTTACGTCGTGCCCCGGGTCCATTCTTTACATTTTTCCTGTTTTCTTTTTTATGTACACTAGTGATGTCTATGTTGTTCCGTACTGTCGCATCTGTTACAAGAACTATTTCTGAAGCTTTGACTCCTGCATCTTTGTTAATTCTTGCGTTAGTTACTACAACAGGTTTTGTTATTCCAAAAGTTGACATGCACCCTTGGTTTAAGTGGATTACTTACATTAATCCCATTTCATATGCCTTTGAAAGTTTGATGATCAATGAATTCCAAAATCGTGAATTTACATGTTCAAGTATGATTCCTACAGGTAGTATGTATGATGATGTTCCAATGAGTGATAAGACGTGTGCAGTTGTTGGTGCAGTTCCTGGAAACAATATAGTCCAGGGTACTGATTATATTGTAGACTCCTTTGATTATGAGCCTAGTCATCTCTGGAGAAATTTGGGTATCATTATTGCCTTTCTTGTCTTCTTCTCTTGTACATATTTCTACACTGCCGAAACCATCAAGGCACAACAGTCTAAAGGTGAAATTCTTATTTTCCAAAAAGGACACAAAATTCTTAAGAATAAGAATGATTTGGAAGACGGAAATTCTTCATATAAAAACGGTGGTGATTCTTCGGATGGCAAGGTTGCACTTCAAGCTCAAAAAGGTATTTTTCAATGGAAAGATGTGTGCTATGATATCAAAATTAAAGGTGAACCTAGAACACTTTTGGATCATGTTGACGGTTGGGTTAAACCAGGTACTTTGACCGCTTTAATGGGGGCTTCTGGTGCAGGTAAAACAACTCTTTTAGATGTTTTAGCCGACCGTGTGACAATGGGCGTTGTTTCTGGTGACATGTTTGTGAATGGTAAAACACGTGAAAAGTCGTTCCAACGTAAGACTGGTTATGTTCAACAACAAGATGTTCATTTGGAGACATCAACTGTTCGTGAATCATTGGAATTTTCTGCTCTTTTGAGACAACCTAAACATCTTAGTCGTGAAGAAAAGCTTGCTTATGTTGATGAAGTTGTCAAGATTCTTGAAATGGAGTCTTATTCTGATGCCGTTGTTGGTGTTCCTGGCGAAGGTTTAAACGTTGAACAACGTAAGCGTCTTACTATTGGTGTTGAGCTTGCTGCACGTCCTGAATTGTTACTCTTTTTGGATGAACCTACTTCTGGTTTGGATTCTCAAACTGCTTGGTCAATTTGCTCTTTGATGAGAAAGCTCGCTAACAATGGTCAAGCTATTCTATGTACTATCCATCAACCTTCTGCAATTTTATTCCAAGAATTTGATAGATTGTTGTTTTTGGAAAAAGGTGGACGCACGGTTTACTTTGGTGATATTGGTAAAGGAGCTGAAACTCTTATTAGCTATTTTGAACGTAACGGTTCTGATCTTTGTCCTCCAGATGCGAATCCTGCTGAATGGATGCTACAAGTTATTGGTGCTGCTCCTGGTTCTCATACTGATATAGACTGGTTCAAAACATGGAGAGAATCACCTGAATGTGCTGATCTACATACTGAGTTGGATGAAATGGCACAAAAATTGCACGGTACAGTTGAAGAAGATCATTCACTTAATGAATCATTTGCAACTTCACTTCCAAGACAAATTGTAATAGTTACAAAACGTGTTTTCCAACAATACTGGCGTACACCCTCTTACTTGTGGTCCAAGTTTGCACTTTGTATTATCTCACCCCTCTTTGTTGGTTTCACATTCTACAAAGCTAGAAATGATATTCAAGGAATGCAAAATCAAATGTACTCTATTTTCATGTTTCTCGTTGTGTTTGGTCCTCTTTGTCAACAAATTATGCCTCACTTTGTCACACAACGTTCAGTTTATGAAATTAGGGAACGGCCATCCAAGACATATTCTTGGGTAGCATTTATGGCTTCTAATATTATAGTTGAGCTTCCATGGCAAACTATAGTATCAGCTATTTCATTCTTCAGCTTCTACTATCCCACTGGTTACTATCGTAATGCCAGTGCGGATGGTGCATTAGCTGAGCGAGGCGCACTTTTCTTTATGATTGTTTGGGCATTCTATATCTTTGCATCTACATTTGCACACATGGTCATTGCAGCCATTTCTGATGCCGATACTGGCGGTAATATTGCGAATCTTTTATTCACCTTATGTCTGATCTTCTGTGGTGTTTTAGCCACCAAAGATGCTATGCCTGGATTTTGGGTATTCATGTATTATGTTTCTCCTCTAACCTATATTGTGCAAGGGCTTCTTGCAGCTGGTATTACAGGAGCTGAAATCACATGCTCATCAAGAGAGTTGGTTCAAATCAATTCGCCAGCTAACATGACTTGTGGTACATTCCTTGATGCGTATGCCACTGCCACTTACGGATATGTCGATAACCCTGATGCAACCGGTGTATGTTATTTCTGTTCTATGTCCTCTGCTGATGTCTTTTTAGTTTCTGTCAATTCAGAAATTTCTAATGCCTGGAGAAACTTTGGTATTGTCTTTGCTTATGTTATTGTCAATGTATTTTTAGCCCTATTCTTTTATTGGTTAGGTAGAGTTCCTAAGGGCAAAAAGAAGGTTTAAAAAAAGTATACTACGCCACATATTTGGGCCAGCTACAATAATATAAAAAATATATCTAGCACAGAAAATTGTTGATATTTCCTTTAGTTTACTATAATTTATATATTTATTTAATTTTCAACATATACATACATATATACCTAGGTATATATTTACTCTTTCTTCCTTTCACAACAACAACAAAATAAATAAATAAATAAGATTAAAAATTAACGTATTGTATGCAACACAGTCTTCTTTTATATAAATATTTTTATTGCTAAAGTAACTGTATGGGATAATAAACAGAATGATTAATATTTTCACATCTGAAAAACTTCTGTGGAAACCTGAAAGAAATTTACTACACCTGACCACCCATTTTCTATAAGCTTGTATGTAGGATCATTTTATTATATATAAGAGCCAGACACAAGTTTATGAGAAAACAATGATATTTTTTTTTTTTTGGGGAGTAAGGAACGCAAGCCGCGCAATTTAATGTTTGGAGGTCGACGACAATGTCTCTAGAACAATTCGTCCAAGTAAGTAGTAGTAGTGTAGGGAACAACTAGGCCCCCTTTTGAAATGTCGGCAAATTGTATGCATAACAAAAAAAAAAAGCTCCGGAATATTTTTATTTTTTGGAATACCCCGTTTCTCCGAGAATCAAGGTTTGTTTGTGTTCCTGAAAAAAAAAAAAAAAAAAAAAAAAAAATATTTGGATTGGGTCTAGACTATGCATGGGTTTGGGGGGTTTTCTTTTTTTTTTTTTTTTTTTTTTTTTTTAAAAAAATGTATGAATTTGATGGTAGTAAAGATTTTATGAGATTCTTTTGAGTATAATATAGTTGAAAGAAAATTAAAATTTTGAATAATAAGTATAATTATTTTATTTTTTTTACATAACTAAAATCAATATCATAAAACAAAAGAAACATCACAAAGGAAAATAAACAACAAAAAAAAAAAAAAGATATAGAAAAATTTCTTAGACAGCCAAGAGAGGGAAACCAGTGTCATTATCACCGTAGAGGACAGAAACTCTAGTCTTGCTGGGAGTGTAACCACCTTCAGAGGCCCAAGACTTGTCAAGCTTAGACATGCAACCATCGAAGAATTCTTCAATTTCCTTGACACCCTTGTCAGAAGTCTCAGCAACGAGGGAAACGTAACCATCAGGTCTAGTGACAATGAAAGCACCCTTAGTAGGATCAATTCCGAACTTCTCGAAAATCTTACCATAACCAAGGTGATAAGAGGGTTCGTCAGCGAAAATACTCCAGTAATCCATGCGGCCATCTTCATCACGGCTGCGGAAAGCAGTAGGGAATTCTTCCCATTCGATCTCGGATCTCTTGTTGGGGTGGACTAAGATAAGATCAATGACAGAGTGAATTTGAGCATCGGAAGGAGTGTGCTTCTTGATGAAAGAGTCGGGCTTGTCGAGGTAGGCACCAAAAGCATTGACGTAAGAACCAGGTGCAGAAGGAGCGGGAGTGAAGAATAAAACGCGGTAACGACCATCGGAAAGGAGACGATCAGCAAGATGAACTGGCTTAGCGTCGGAGTGGTACACAACTTGGGCAGAGTCGAGTCTTTGACCAATAGGAACGTTGGTGGCAAGAGGTGACATGTACTTCTCACGGTATTCGAAAGCAAGGTTAGTACCTTTGTCGGAGTGACCAATGGTATCAGTGATAATGTTAGAAACAGGCTTCTCAACAAGGAGAGAAGGTTCGTAGTCGACAATAGTACCAGAAGCAAATTCATTACCCTTCTCGAAAACGCGATGGAACTCGTCAAGAGAAACACCATCTGCACTCTCAGTCTTTCCATCTCTAGCCTTGGGCTTACCAGAAAACAATCTAGAGAACTTGTAGTCAAAGTTAATCAAATCACGGGCAATTTGACGACGTTCAGATTCATAAGTCTCCAAGATCTTGGGGTTAGCAAGACCCTTGAGAACATGGGCAACCTTCCAACCAAGATTGTATGTGTCCATCATAGAAACGTTCATACCTTGACCAGCCTTAGGAGAGTGAGTGTGACAAGCATCACCAGCAATGAAGACACGGTTGTTCTTTTGGAAAGAAGGAGAAACTCTTTGACCAATTTGATAAGCAGTGAACCACTTAACATCAATCATATCCAACTTGTAAGGGTAGAAAATATCTTGAGCATTCTTCAAGATCAATTCAGGAGTGATCTTAGTTCTGTCAATTCTACCACCATCTCTAGGAGTTTCCTTAAGTTGAATGTAAAGTCTAACAAGACCTTGTTCTCTAGGAATAACCATAACGGAACCACTGTTCTCAGAGTGGATAGCACATCTCTTTCTAATATCAGGGAAATCAGTGATAGGAACAGCATCCATAACACCCCAGATGAAATCAGTAGATTCACCTTCCATCTCAATTCCTAATTGCTTTCTGACCCAAGAGTGAGCACCATCACAACCAATAACGTACTTAGCGTGGATAGTTTCAACCTCGTCACCGTCAGTTTCCTTCTCGTCTTCACCACCGAATTGTCTGAACAAACCGTTGGCAACCTTTTGACCGTATTGATCAGGAGCAGCATCGTCATCAGTGAGAGTCTTGACCTTAACAGTAACGGGGTAAGCTTCCATGTCGTTAGGATCAGCTTCATCGATCTTCAATTCGATAGGAAGCTTGCTTCTCTCAATCTTCATAGAGTCACCACTCCACTTCTTAATAGCATCTGACATCCATTGTTCAATTCTTCCTTGGTGTAAAACGACTTGTTGGAATCTGGAAATACCAATGACAGTATCAGGAATAGTACCAGAGCGGAAAATTTCACCCTTAGTGTTAGGTTCCCAGAAAGCAATTTCAAGCATATGGTTGGCTTCCTTCAAAGCTCTGTCACCGAAACCAAATGATTGGAAAACTTCAAGGGTTCTACATTGAAGACCATCAGCTTGACCAGCGAAGATCTTCTCTGATCTCTTATCAATGATACGGGCGTTAATACCAGTTCTAGCGAACCAGTTAGCAGCCATATGACCAGCAGGGCCAGCTCCAATAATGAGCACATCGACATTAGATTCTTTATTAGTTCCAGCCATTGTTGTGATTAATTATGTTCCTTTGATGTTTTCAAGATGATGAAGTAAAAAATAGATGATGAGAAAAAGAATAATTCAAACCAGGAAATCAAAGCTATCTTTATACTTTTTTTAATTTATTTTTTCTTTTTTTTTACTTATATATTAAATCATTATTGTTGGAAAAAAAAAATACGTAGTGTAGAAGATTTCTCCATTAATTCCATGTGTTTTACAGATGACATATATCCGACCCCAGGTTCTGAAAACTTTACCCCACCTTTTTCAGAAACAAGTATTAAAATTCACCCACTTATATTTCCAAATAAGGAAATCACCCACCTTGCTCTTTTTCTTTTTTTTTTTTTTCCATGTGAGAGTTGTATTCTTGTTAAATGGATATACTCTATATATGACGGGTTAGTATATATTATGGAAACATGTCGAGGCCATGGCAAAAATCAAACACCAGATTTACCGTGGTAGATATGATATAGCATAGATGTTAGCGCTGAGCGCTGTAATAGAATGTATGGATTTGGGGTGGAAAATGGTAAAAAAGATGTGCTCTATGCCATGTTCGTTTTAAGGTTTTGAATCTATCTCAATTGTTTCCCACTTACTACATTGGGTAAGTGGGTGATGTTTTCTTTTCTTTCATAGTCCATGCGATTTTAGGCATTCTGGCTTAATAAACTCCCTTATTCCCAATTAGGCCGTACACCCCACAAAATCATCTGGAGTCGGGATCTAAGACCGAATTTACCAATGAAAGTTGAGTTTTTTTTTTCTTTCTCTGTCTTTGATTTAAAGACAGACCGATTCATCAACATTTGTAGTAGAGAACATTTTCAAAAAGGGATTGAAAATTTATATAATTGTTTTGATAGGGTAATTGCCTACGGCAGATGGATGTATAAAGGTACCTAGGTAGGTTTATTTTGCGATGTTCGGTGTGTAGATAAGGATTGGTGTTGGACTCTAACCAAATGTGTAGAGCTGGTAGTAGAAAGTAAAGACATGAGGAACAAAGGCGTGCATGGTGGCATCTACATAGCTGGCTCATAAGCCCTAACCCTGCAAAATGGGTGCAAATTTTTTTTTACTACATAGTACGTTTATCATTTTTACACACATGTACATACTAGTACTCACTAGATTTCAGAATTGTCATTGTAGGATAACAATTGAAGCCATGTATTAAGAGTGAGAAATACAATTAGCAGTTCAAAAAGCTGTACCATATAATAGAAGAAACGACATGATCCAATCCATTTTGGCAGAACCACCATCCCGATGATACATTACAACATAATAATATATCTACTATTATGATGATTCCCCGCTGGATAATGTTGATTAAACAGACAATGTCGTAGTCGTGGCTGCTAAGACCTATAACCAAAAGGGTAAGAATTTTCCTCGAGAAATGCTTTTCCTAAAGAAGATGAGGGGGGAGGGGGGAATGGAAGTGACAGATTTGAAATATCTAAGTGGGATATTTTTGCTTTTTTCTTTCTGATTTGGATTATGTGCAGAAGAGTATAATAATAATGATATCGTTTGTTGAAATTGGTATCAACAGTATTATCTACCATTTTCATGGACTTGTATATTATCTGTTGGTCCTATAACATTAAAAGCTTTCTATAGGTACAGCATAGTGATGGTTATTTTAATTTAATCCTAAGTGGCTGTGCACCATTGGTTGACTTCGAGGTTCTTTCAACGGAGACTTCATGTCATTTGTTTCCAGTACAGTCGGATCATCATCATTGATCCTAATTCTAATGTAACTCATTGTAGTTGCGATAATTTTTCAACTCCTGCACAAAGAAGAACAAAATGCCTCCCAATTGGATACCGTTTCTTTCCTGAAATTTGAAACAAAAGAAAAAAGATCTTCACTCATATATCCGATGTTAGGTAAATGCCTCTGTCATTACTATTCAAAACATATAGAATTCAAATTTCAACTATTAATCACAAAAAAAAAAAAAAAAATATTATACAAATAACATTCAACTACAAATTTACCTTTACACACTCAACTATTAGTCAAAATTTTCCACGTACAACCTATTTTTATTTTCTTCTTCTGTTTACACCGCTATGTAGAATCATGTTTTTATCGTCGGATACAAAATTAGATTTTGAATTTTGTTCGTAGGAACCCGGATTTTTTTTTTTTTTTTTGTTTTTGTTCCCCTTTTGAAAAGAGTCGGACGCAATTTTGATTCATGACATCATTTTTTTTTATTTTATTTTTGGGACTGAAAACTATGAAAAAAAAAAATAGTGCGGGACACAAAAATCCAACTTCCAAGGTTTTCGGACCCTTCGAAACTATTTTGTTTTAACGATAAATGAAATACTAGTAGGAGAACGGGGGGAACTAGAATTCTTTGGTGATGAAATCAGGTAGTCCAGTGCTTTTGAATTTCATTTTCAAGACGTATTACTTTAAGATAAATCAATAATGGAGTTGACATTTATTTTACCAACTGTGGCTAATGAAGTTGAATCACCAGGAGATTGAATACAACCACCAGAAGCAGATACAAGACATTTCTGGTCAGACATGGACATTTCATCTATTTTGACGGTGATGGTAGATGTAGCACTGATACCAGTAACTTCAGTGATGAGAACAAAGTCGCCTACCATAAAGTCAAATTTATATTGAACAGAAAAAAAAAAGACATTATCATAAATTTCTTAATTGGAGTAAAGTGATAAAAATTTAGTGGGAAATATCTTTACGAGAATTTTTTTGGAGTGAAGTAAATATATTCAATGTGTATTTTCTTTCTGGTTCGTAGAAAGAAAGAAAAAAGTGGTAGTTAAGAGGAATAGAATTTAATTTTGTTGTGCCTCAATTTATATTCGTGGAATTTACAGTAAAATATTAGAGGATTCAATGCATATTGGTATTGTTGTTCTCTTATAAAATTTATAATATGTGATTAATGGTGCATGTCCTTTGTTATTATCATTAATAAACAGATTAAAGGTTTACAATATGTGCACCTGGGAAATGTCCGTTGGTTTTGATATTATTTATAGATAATTATTCTTTCATTCTACCTCAGTCATGCAAGATCTATGTATTTCCTAATGACATAAACTATTCAATATCAAATTGGTATGATGTGGGTGTGTTCAAAATTTCAGTTCTAAAGGGTTAAAATTGGTTGATCGCGTCTTCAATAATTAATAAAATATCATCATAGGATAAATTTGTTCCTTTTTTTTTAACAAATTGGGTACAAAGAAATTCCATTCAAAAAAATCATTTACCAAATAAACGTTTGAACTTTAAACAGATTTATTCCATTTGAAGCAAAACAATAACATATACTCTTTAAGAATTAAGTTCCTATTTTACATGATTTCATCAATAAAAAAAGTATATGAATTGCTATAGGTTGGCCATGAAAAACTCCACTACCTATTTATATATATCAAAAAAAAATAGGATAAATGAAGTGAATAAAAAGTTTAGAACTCAATTGTGATATGAAGCATGAATCACTGTATCAAGAACCAACAAATAGGGTGATAGAATGATCTGCTACTAAATTAGGTGAAGGAAAATTACAATTCATCTCTGGCAATATATCTAACATTATAGAACTTACATCTCGAGCTATTTATAAAGAATTAGTCTATAAAATATAGGACATGCAAGTTAGTACATGTGACTATCCACTTTATATGTGCATAGCTATTTTCATATGTAAATGTTGAGAGAGTAGAGTTCTACACACAAATGTGAAAATAAGGTTTAACAAGACCCCAGGCACACAAAGTCAATGTAGTGGTACATTTGGTGTAATTATCCACAATATGAATTCCCACTTTTCTTCTTTTTCATTTTTTCCCCCACAACAACTTATAATTGTCTGTTTTGTAATTTCTACAAAGCTATTATTATTTTGTTTTG
>JAJMJJ010000091.1:0-50070 GCA_030568955.1 Geotrichum siamense (nom. inval.) | reverse complement strand
ATGTTCTCTTATGTTAATATGGGGGGGGGGGGGGGGGGACGGGATGTTTTTGCCCCAACAAACAAGAGGTGGAGCGCAAAGTAACATGTGCAAAAAATGAGATATACTTTGCATAATCATTACATAATATATAAGTGTTATCTAATCAATGATGTGTTACTACGCATTAATTGATTACATAAGAAAGGGTCCTCTTCTGACATCACCCACTTTCCATGAACGAGAAATTGCCTTCATTTCTTCTTCTGCTGCTCAATGGCAATAGTTGTTTGTAATTAAGGTAATGATTAATTCCTCAACGTTTCTCTAATTGATTAATTAATTTACTTATTTATTTATTCATTCATTGTTGAATGGACTCAATATTATCGTAATTGATGTCCTGACCACAACCCCACACGCAGGTATGTAGTACCAATTGTAGTACATCTCTACGTAGTATGTACATACATACTATGTACATACGTAGTTTGTTCAATGGAGGAAGTATTGTTCTACTCCTCTGAAAAAAAACAGATTTCAATAGCCATCTGTGCAAATATATTAGAGAGTATTGATTACATGCATAGTATATAATGTATGGTCCCTGTATACAACCGTTCACGAATAAGGAAAATTAAAGTTAGCAATTCCCATTTGCTTTCTTATAAATAGTTGGCTTTTCCCACCCCCTCTCCAGGTAACTTTTTTTTTCCTTCTTCTTCTTTCCTTTTTTTTCTCTCCTTTTCTTCCTTTCTTATATATCCTTTCTTACTTTCTTATATCATCTTTCCTATATCTATTCTCTACATTATTAATCTCCCTCTATCTCCAACAATGGCACAACAAAATGACAAGTACTTGCCGTTAGATGGCAAACCAACCGAGCTTCTTGTTAAACGTATCGATGACTGGAATTTGGTCATTGATTCTTTCTCTAAATATTTCAAAACTTATTCTTCTTCTCAACGTGAAATTGCAAACATTCATTCTTCTCTTGTCAAAGATGCCCAAGCATCTAAATTTGATGACCTCGGCTTTATTCCCACCGGCGGTAAATCATTTGCCGACGTACCAGAAACTATGTTCTCTTACCACCTATCCCAATATAAGGTTTATTCAAATCTTGCTGATGATATTGACAACAAGTATATCAAGTCCTTGAAAATGTTGAAAGAAGATCTTTTACTCAAAAAGGTTCCTGAAATTAAGAAATTGAAGGATTTGTTCAAGAAGTCGGAAAATTTGTTACAACTTCAAAGTAACACTAATTCAAACGTCCAATCCTACCAAAAATCGCTTGAAAACCCAAATGCTTCTAATGATCCATATATCCTTAAATCGGATATTGATAAGGATTTGACTAAACAATTGAAGCATGAAAACTTTTTGATTGAAGCTTATACAAACATTCAAACTTCGTTCTTGGAATTGGAAAAAATCCTGGTCCATGAATTACAATGCATCTTTAAGGAGTTTGCTACTGCTACTGGTTCCGAAGGAAGAAATATCGTTGATTTGTCTACCAAACTTCTCTCCACTGTTGTTTCTAAAAGTCCTGATGCAGAGTGGAATTACTTTGTCCAAAAAGATGGTCATTTGAACTTTATTGAAGTAAATACTTTGAAGCCTAGAAACTACGAGTCTTTTGGTTATGGTGGAAATGATGCTCATGTTGCTAAATCTATTCGATCCGGTTATCTTGAAAGACGATCAAAGTATTTGAAGGTTTATTCTAAATCCTGGTACGTCTTGACACCTACCTCATTGCATGAATTCAAACACAAGAGTGATTCTAAGCCTTATCTTTCTTTAGCGTTAGATGACTGCCAAATCTGCGAAGACAAAAAGTCAGGAAAGAGCTTCAAGTTTATTTTAAATTGTAAAGAAGACGGTGCTTCTAAAGATTCCAAGTTTGTTTTCAGAGCTGCCAACGCGGAAGATATATCTGATTGGTATAATGATTTGTCTGCTCTACTTTCTTTGAGTTCTCCAGATGAACGTGCTCGCTACGTCCTCGCTGGTAGTAATACTAAACCAGTTATTGGAACTGCTGCTGCTACTACAGTTACTGACGATGTTTCATCAGAAGTCTCATCGGTAGATGTTCCTTTCGATGCTGTTAATGATGAGGATACGTCTGCCGTCTATTCTGATGGTGAAGGCAACGAATATGAATCACCTGGTAAATTTACTACTGCATTCAATGGGCTTCTTTCTGGTAATGCTACTATCCCTTCGATGGTTATTCCTGCCGAAGGTGGTGCCCTTGTTCATGATGACAATGCATCCGTATTTTCTTATGATTTGAAGAAGGAAACACATTCCACACTTCCTGATGATAAAGACTTTAAGCCATGTGAATCCGATATTCCCGTTCATGTGGAACGTCGTTTAACATTTTCTGCTCATCATAAGGAAGAAGATGTTGTCGAAGGTGGAATTGGAGTTGCTCATCTTCCTGAGGAACACATTGCAGCTACTGATACTCGTGAAGCTGTTGCTAGAAGAAGGTCATCAGTTAGTGCGGCTCCACCATTTAGAAAGTTATCCAGAAAACCAACTGGATCTTATGGCATTGATTCCCAATTGGAATCTGTGACTGATGAAACAGAAGGTAAACCAAGTAGTGGAGGTAGATTATTCTTTGATGGTGGATTACCAGAAACCACATCATCAGGGGAAAAGTAGATTTCTACTAATTTGATTTATTTTTATTATGGTACTACTACGGTTACCTGACTGTATTTTTTTAGAGCTTTTGTTTTTCCTTGATGATTGTTTTATATGTATATTTCTGTTGAGTTTTTAAAGGTTCTGAAATGAAGGATTTCGACGTGAATAATGACCTTGATAAAAATAATAAATATGTGCACATGTGTATAAGAATACAAATTGATAATTGAGCATGTAATACAGAAATAGTAAATGTACCTATGTATGTAGGTATCGGGAGAGAGGATACATGCATGTGTGTACTGTAGTGTTCTGATGGAAGAGATTGGAAAATGTGGGGTAATGTTAATTTTAACTCTGTACCTGAGAAATATATGTAAGAATATTAGTAGTTACTAATAAATTGGAGATTAAATCAGCATTTTTATCGGTGGGGCAGGTGTTGAGAGGTTTTTTTTTATCGCTGTACGACTCCTTCCTCAAAATAAAGCTAAGATAGAAATCTCCCTTCTGGCTGGCTTTGTTGTGTCATTATGTAAATACATAATTATTATGTAACTTTTACACAGGCCCTCCTCTCTCTCTTTTTTTATTGTTATTTTGTTTTATTCGAAAGAAGTCAGGGAAAGGACATTTTGAAAATACTTCATTGAACAGTACCCTAGAGCGAGCTCTAAATTGTAAGTCTTTCAGCGGTTTTCGACAGCGGAAAATATCCTGGAGTAGGAATCAATGAACTTGTAGGAGCCATCAGGGACAACATGTCGAAGCATTGGGCCCATACCAGTCTTTGAGGCATCCGTGTGTAGCCCGCATGGGAGAGACGGGTCAAAAGAGAAGACGACAGACCTCCTCCGCACCTTACCGTGAGAAATTCTGACAGCTTTTCACAGGATGGGCAAAAAGTGGACGAAACTGAGGATTGAAGGGATAAAAGGCGATCCTGCAACTTGGCACATTTGGCAGGAAAACCTAGGATGCATGATCGTAACCAGTTGAACATCCCAATGACCCGGTGTAGGAACGATAGAACTATCGGCACGCTAAGCTTTGATACACATTCCCGACCTTTTTTTCATATTCGAATGTTGAATAAGTGTGTACACACATATGTAAGCACTTTTTCCATAATGTTATCTGTAATATCGAACCCAATTGGTATGTACATAGGTAGTGTATGTACCCCTCGTTATTTAACGTACCCCATTCCAGAAATTTTCCCCTTTTCCCATCACCTCCAAACATATCCTTTTATCCAACAAGTTAAAATGCAACAAAAGTGAACTCTATTGAGTGAATTCCCAGATAATGTTATCACTTTGACTACGTGGAAATGACTCAGTGATTATCAGAAATTACAGATTGACGGCCATTGCGTAATAAACCTTTCTTACAATCATATCGCAGAAATTCTTAATATTAGCCGTTCAACAATTTCCAATTATTTAAGAAAAGCCAAATCTTTCAAGATAGAAAAAGCAAAAAAAGATCTCTAGTTCGGCCTGCAATTTATTCGGATTCGGATCGCGATGCAGGTAGAATTACGCGCTTTGTTAAAAAAAAAAAAAAAAAAAAAAAAAAAAAAAAAAAAAAAAAAAAAAAAAAAAAACTCAGAAATTTGTACCTATTGGAATGTCTCGAGAGACAACGCGTAAATGTTTGAGAAAGAATAACAGAGCAACTTGGAAAGCTGTGAAGGCCTCGATACTTAAATTAGATTTACTAACTAAAAGACTTATATGGTGCAAATTGTTTTTCGACAGTATCATCTGGAGTTATGAGATTTCAATGGATCGTGGCGATGGAAAGACGCGAAATTTGTTCTGGAGATAAAAAGTTTAAAAATCATCTAGGCTACCTACAATTGGGTCATTCCAATAAGGGGCTTGCTATATTGGCATAGGGAGAGTACTTTTTGCCTAGTTAATGGCAAAATTATTTGATCAAAACTACAAATTTTTGAAAGAGATACCCAGTTGAAGAATGGTAGGTACACTGCATTGTCATATCTCAAGGTTCTACAGGTTAAACTTCTTGATATTTGCCAGCCTGTTTTAATGTTCATATAGGACAATTTCCCTATGCATATAAGTAAATTAGTCAAATAATGGCTTGATGAGAAAGAAGTCGACACAGTTTACTGGCTAGCCCATTCTCCCTATTTAAACCCCATGGAAAACATATGGGCAATTCTGAAGCAAAACAACGTTTACAAGAACCACAAGGAAATTGAAACTTTTAAGTTGAATAAGACTGACCGGGAGAAGCTAGCAAATTTTACGAGTTACGAATGGGAAACTATTCCTGACCGCATTTTTGATGCGTGTCTCAGTTCAACTTCAAAACGCATTCAGGACATTATCTCTATTAACGGTGCAAGAATACCTTATTAACTTGGGAATTTATATATACTTTTGTAATCTATGACTTTTAAGCTTTTAACTAATATAATTTTTACATATATTCGTCGTTAATAAATTTTTGTTAGGGCTAAATTTAAAAGGTGGAGTCATGGATGGGAGTGGTTTGGGAGGGGTCCGTTAAATAACGAGGGGTAACTGTACATATATATATATAGGCGTCTGCTTATTCGTACCAGCAGTTTAATTACACCAAAAGGTACAGGTAGCCTTAACTATTCAATGCTTGCATTACAAATCGACAAGATGAAAAAAAAAATGAATTTAAACGAGGAATGTACATGTATAATCAATTTACAATACACTATTAGAATAAGAAAAAAAAATAAAAATAAAAATAAATAAGACATTAAAAGTAACATGTTATATGAATGTTGATAGGTACGAAACCTGTGATATGTACCATGCAAATATTTAACCATAAAAACTAACCAAATTCTAAAATAAATTAAAAAAAAAAAAAAAAAAAAAAAAAAAATTACTTTTCAAGATCCTGCATTTTGACTAATTGCCAGTAAATTCCTCTCTCATCTACTAATTGTTGATGTGTTCCCTTTTCAACGATTTTGCCTTGATCAAAAACATAAATGACATCGGCATTTTGAATCGTACTAAGCCTATGGGCAACGGCAATAGTAGTTCGTCCTTTAGAAGCTTCATCAAGAGCTGCTTGAACAACTTTTTCTGATTCGGAATCTAAAGCTGAGGTAGCTTCGTCAAGTAATAAAACTGTAGGATTTCTAATAAGAACTCTAGTAATAGCTATACGTTGTTTTTGACCGCCGGAAACTAGCGTTCCTTTAGCTCCACACAATGTTTCGTAACCGTCTGGCAATGAAGTAATGAAATCATGAATATTGGCCTTTTTAGCAGCTGCAAAAATTTCTTCATCTTGTACTTCGGCTGCTTCTTTTTCTCCAAGGCCTAAAAGAATATTCTCCCTGATAGTTCCTTGATATAAAACAGGTTCTTGTTGAACAAGTCCAATATGGGATCGGTAATTTGCAACATTTAATGTCGAAATATCAATACCATCCAACAAAATCTTTCCTAATAATGGTCTATAAAACATTTCAATAAGTCCAATTGTAGTACTTTTACCACAACCTGAGGGTCCTACAAGAGCAACGAATTGTCCCTTCTTTACACTAAAATCAATACCTCTCAACACAGGTACATGACGGCGTGTAGGATACCTAAAATGAACATGCTGAAATTCTATATTACCCTCAGTTGTTTCCATTTTAATTCCATCGGGTGACATTGAATCAATTGTAGGTTCAATATCCATAATTTTGGCCACATTTTGGGCTGCTTGTCTAGCTTTACCCATGCTAGGTGCATATGAGAAAACTTGACCAGCTGATTGTGCTCCAAAAATAACAGCAGCAAACGCTGTAAAAAATTGATATGATGATGATTGCCCTTTTCTAATAAGTGTACTACCGTACCAGAAACCAAGACCCATGACTAAAGGAGCTAACCCTTGTGAAAGACCATACACAATTGCTGATCTCATCAATGGATATCTTGATTTCTTAACTTGGTTATTTACATGCTTTGAATAGGTTGAAGAAAGGTGATCTTCACGAGTCAGTGATGCTACAGTTCTAATCGAGCTAACACCTTCACAAGCATAATTACCAGATTTCTCGTAGGAACTTTTCGCTCTTTCTTCAACATCCACTAAAATCTTCAATCTCAAGAATCCACAGCCAACAAGAATAGGAACACAAGATGTACACACCAAGCCCAATCTCCAGTTAACAATAATAGCCATTATGATTCCACCCAGTAATACCGTCAGCGAAACCAAAACTTGACCCATGGTACTACCGCCAAACCCTTCAACTGCTTGTCCGTCTTTTGATAATGTAGAAGTTAGTGCACCCGTTGAATTTGCTTCGTCATCAAAAAATGAAATGTCCATTTTCAAGAAATGTTTAAACGTGTTAAGTCTAATATGATGAACAAGCTGTTCACTGTGATAAGTCAAGCATCCTAACAAAACTAAGAAAGAAGTGAATTCAACGACAGCTAAAACAATAAAACAACCTGAATAAATATTAATTTGATGTCTCATGTGATCATATTCAGAAGGAGGAACCATCAAAGCATCTAAAACTTTACCATACAAGTATGCCATGATAGGATAGCCAGCACCACAAACACATGCGGTAAAAAAACCTATAATTAAGAGTTTATTAAACTGAGAAACAAACCCTGTAAGGTATTTAATCAATGTCCAAGTTGATCTTTTGATATCCGGCTTGTCGTAAAATCCCTGGTTTTCTAAATCTCTGATGACACCTTCTGAGCGTGAGTTAATAGAAATAGTCCTTGCGATAGCAATTTTTTCCTCATCAGGGATATCCTCATCCTTCTCAACAATCATTTCTTCCTCTTCATGCATATCCTTACTAGAATTAATATTTTGAGCTTGAACTAGGTTATAATAAGCGCCTTGTTTTTCAATCAATTGTGCATGATTACCAACTTCAATAATTTCACCTCTAGACATTACAACGATTTTACTGGCATCTTTAATAGTTGACAGTCGATGTGCAATAACAATGGTAGTTCTTGATTTCAAGGCTCGATCTAAAGCTTCCTGAACAATTCCCTCGGACTTTGTGTCCAAAGCAGAAGTAGCTTCATCCAATAACAAAATTTTAGGTTTCGAAACAATAGCTCTTGCAATAGCAATACGTTGTTTTTGACCACCAGATAATAAGAACCCACGTTCGCCAACTTCCGTATCCAGGCCATCAGTTAAAGTTTGAATGAAATCCCAGGCATTTGCTTCTTTACAAGCGTTAACTATTAATTCTTTTTTAATTGATTCATCACTATTTTCATATTCCGTCCCAATCAAACCGTAGGCAATATTTTCATAAATAGTAACACTGAATAGAGTTGGTTCTTGAGAAACAAGAGCCATGTGACGACGTAGCCATTTAATGTTTAAATCCTCAATAGGAGTTCCATCAACAGTAATACTTCCTGATAATGGAGCATAAAATCTTTCCAACAATGAAATAATCGTTGATTTCCCACAGCCAGAAGAACCTACAAGAGCAACAGTTTCACCAGGATTAATTTCAAGAGAAAAGTTATCAAGAATCGGAACATTAGGACGAGATGGGTAAATAAACTTGACATTTTGAAAAGATATTTTCCCAGAAAGATCATTTGGTTTCAGTCCTTGTTCTTCTTGAGACGAATCAATGATGGGTGTACGATCGATAGCTTCATAGATTTTATGAGCTGCACCGACAGCGGCGCCAACAGCTTGAAACGATGGAGTAATACCACCCAAAGAAAATGCACCAATAAAAATAGCCAAAACAACAGTAACAAGATCACCAACATCCTGTACTCCAGATACGATAAATCTGGACCCTTGCCAAAAGGCAAGTCCATAACTGAGATATATGACGCCCCAAAGCCAGGCTACCATAAGTGCAAGGACTCTACCTCGAGAAACACCAGCAGCAAGTGCTATATTCAATTTTTCCTCGAACTTTTTAGCTAGTTTATCTTGTGATCCAAAAGCAACAGTATTTCGAATGGAAGACAAGACATCTTCGGCAACAGAAGAAGCTTTACCATATGCAACAAGATTTTGAGTAGTATATTTAACAATCCATACTGAAAGTCCACCCATACCAACAAGAATAGCAACAACAACAGAAGACATAACAAAAGTCATTTTCCATGATTTGATGAACCCAATAATGAAGGCGGCAATAAAAGTAGCAACACCAGAAAAGATGAGGCCAACTTTTTCAGAAATACCATCTTGAATCTGAGAAACGTCTGAAGTAATTCTTGAAGTGACTTCACCAGCTCCAATTCTGTCAAAATATGCAATGTTTTGTCTCAAAATAGCTTCGAGATATTTCTGCCTAATTCTAGCAGCGATAACTTCACCCCGGTCAACGTGGAGGAATGTTTGAAAAAAAGATGCGACAAAGATACCAATTCCAAGGTATACAAAGTAAAGAGTGTTATTATTGACAGTATCTTGAAACTCATCTGAGTTTGAGCCGGACACAAAGAAGTCGGTGAAGACCTGCGTTAGACGGCCAAATACCAGAGTAAATAGAGGAAGGGCAGCGCCAGCTACGATTGAGGCAAAAACAGCCAGAGACAATAAAAATTTATCGAAAGGTGTCGCGTATCTGAATAATGATAAGTAGTTTATACTAACGTCAGGGACTTCCACTTGAGCTCTTAATATTTTGACGTCCTCAGGGCTTAAACCACTATAGTCGAGTTCTTCATACTGTGGCTTTAATGATGCTTTTTCTTTCTTTGATTTTTTTTTCCATTTCTTTTTCTTTTCAGGTTTTGAAATAGATTTTTCATTTAATGGTGAAGATGACGATGAGACTGTGCTTACCACTTGCCCTGAAGTCATTTCTATTGCAGGTTTCTTTGACATGTAAGCGACAAGAAGAAGGTTTGATTAGTAGATGTGCGATTGGGAGAAAATGCACTAACACTAACCAATATATCCGACACTTTGAAGAGCTTGATCGATATGCTATGAATATTAGGGAGATCAAAAGAGGGAAGGAAAAGAATGAAAGAGGAAGTTGGGGTGGAGAAGATTTTTATATTTTTTTTAATGAGAATACATGGAAAAAGTTTAAAATTATACGTAATAAGAGGAGTCCTAGGGTTGGGCTGTTACACAAATATGTACTTGGGATGTACCATCCATTGGAACAAAAATACGAGGTAAATGCATAAGCGTAAATGTATTGGCGACAACGTCGATTCTTGAGAATTCGGAATTTTGAAGTTGGTTCAGGAATTGTACTGCGGATACCGGATTTAAGCAATTAATTTTATCTGTTTTGGAATCTTTCCATACAACTACATCACATATACAACACTAATATCATATGCTACGTGTGTTTTCAGCCACTGCCGTTCGTATTTTCACCAGGACTCTGCTATGTTCAGTAGAGATAGCTCCATGTATTCTTTTGTGTGGTACTGCGATATCAAAACAAGTGAAATATTTTTGGCGGGTTAACTATTCTCCGGGAAATTTTTGTGAGAGCCGTACTATGTACAGATTAATCTATGACTGAAAAGTGCTGACTCGGACACTATCCCAGTCACCATGATTGGATATATCATATTGCTGCTAATACCACGTCATAATACAAATTACCAAATTTGGTATCTTCAAGCGTATTTATCTAACGATAGATTACACATGTAGTTTGTACTATATATGAAGTTGTGTTTAAAAGAATTCGAGCAAGAAGTAAACTCAAATCTTCATAGCCTTCTCCTGTAACATAAAAATCTAAAAAGGGGGTATACATCATTACTACATACATACCTAACTAGGTACCTAGTTAATGTAGGAAATGCAATGATTATAAAGTATTATAATGAAGATTCCAGATTTTACTATGTCCACACAGTATTCACGATCAGAGCCAAAATCTGACCTTGCATTGAGACAGGATTCTAGCAACTTGGAATAAGAATAGGAAAATATAAAAAGATCAATATCTAGCTTTTGATGAAGCCTTCATCAGGAAATACTTGTATATACATTCTCAAGACAGCTTCATTGTGCATACAAGCATCAAAAATTGGATTTCCCATCAAGTTAAAGAAGAATGGCCTTTGCTTTACAGCAATGGTACTAAAGGGAAATTTTGTCGCTCCATCATAGCCCTGGTCTCTATGACGGTGTGTAACTTCATCTTTCGAGTATTTTGCAATCTTCTTTTCGTAAAATTCTCAGTGCGATTGTTCAACTTCATACTGGTCATGTGTCCAAGAGCAGGACAGAAGATTGCCAATTTGGTGAGTTAGCTTCTGCTCAACACATCCTGGTTGAATGCAGTTAATTTGCTGCCAATGGTTACATCTTGAGAATAATTTTTTCTGGAACTTGATTGTAAGGTTCTCTTCGATACGTGTGAGGGCATTGATCGGTGATGAAATTTTTGTTTCTTGTACCGACACTCCTCTCTAGATGGTAGGTCCCACGGACCGTTGTCTTGTAGCGGTTTTTTCCCTTGAAGAAATTATTTTCTACATTTGGAGGTAATAGGTTTCTTCCCTAGGATGATCAAATTTTCGCATTACATATCAATTAATTTCATCACTGATTTCTGAAGAATTTAGCTCGGTCTTAACTGCAATAATTCAAATGACTCAGGAAAAAATGTTACCGTGAAAGCCTGCGGCGGCCAATTTAACATAGTCTTCTTCTATGTAATGTTTTATTTTGTGATTATTTTATTATTATTATTATTATTATTATTATTATTATTATTATTATTATTATTATTATTATTATTATTATTATTATTATTATTATTATTATTATTATTATTATTATTATTATTACTATTATTACTATACATAATCTACATATGTAGTTATAAACAACATAATGGTTACATGAGACAATTTCACGACTACTTTACTAATTTCTATGGCATATCCTAAATTTAAATGTTTATATATTGGCGTTTGTAGAGTCCAAAATATATAAGTTTTACAATTATAAGTATGTGTACATAATTTAATATCAACATATGTACATATTTTTTTTTTTTTTTTTTTTTTTTTTTTGGTAGGCTTTATTTTACAATGTTGTTTATGTAATTTTAGGTGATAATTTAAAGTCTAAAGCTTTTGTGTGCTAGGAAATCCGAAAATTATATGGTTTTATATAAAGTCTTTTGGGTTAACTCATATCGAGCTTAGCTTGCAAAACTTATCCTGGTTCCCATTTCTTGAAGTAATCACCTTTAGATATTTGTTTGGCAATATTCATAGCTAAGCCACTGTTCTTTGAGGAATCTTGATCTCTCCTGAATCTAGAAGCTTTCTCTAAAATCATTATCATGTAGATATATCTGCCGGCGGTTTTTGACTTGGTTATTAGACCCTTTGGCCTGGATATGAATATGGATCGGATGAATTCCTCAGGACTCTCTCCCGATTTACAGTAGAACCTATGCCACAATTGTAACATGCTGGAACATTGGTATATTAGATGGGATATGTCTCCACACCGGCATCACAGTAAAAACAATTCTTCTCTTTATGACCTGGACACACATTGGGGGCATTTGGAAGGGCGTAGAGATTGCTGTAGCTTCGTAAAGAGCCATGGAAGAATTGCCCTAAAGTATCCAAGGCATGGACATCTTCATGAGCCAGTAGAGAAAAAGATTTCCACGCTCTCTTCCGTATTTCAGCGCCTATTCGAGAATAGAGAAAGGACCAGTTAAATTCGGGACCTGTAAGATCTTGTCTTTACGAACGAATTCAAAACGTTGCTATGCTCTCTAGATTTCAGGGAAATTTATAATTACTTTTGATATTATTAACAGCGCTAGGTAGCATTGATTTTCAATTCTTAATACGTTATTTACAATTTCTACACTCTGAAAAAGTATTTATTAACTATTGTTATTTTGAAGTACTGGTCGTATCATTTGTTGAAGTTTCAGGTTTGTTTTCAGTTCCAGTTTGATGGTGAATATAGTCAGAGGCTTGGTGGACCAATTCCTTAGCTGTGTCCAATAAATGTGCGCCTTCCTTCTTTGCAGATTCGATATATGCTTGTCCTTCAGCCAAAGCAGTATTAAAATACGTTTGGCCATTCTTTTCAAGAATTAATTCTTCATCTTTTGCTTTATCAAGAACATCTGACGCATCTTTTTTGGTCACATCTAATTCTTTACTGGCACTACTTTGGATATCATGAGCACCATCTGCAGCCTTTTGTAATAAACCTTTGTCAGATTCTGGTTCAATTTCGGCTGCAATATTGTCAGCAGAATTTGTAATATCTTCACCTAGTTTCTCAGTTGTAGTTTTCTTTTCGTCCGGTTTAATCGCTTCAGCAATTTTAGTGGAAAAATCTTTTCTAAGAGCTAGTATGTAAAGGTTAGTGAAAAAAGACTAATACAATTTCAAACCATTTTGTTCTTACAATCAGACATAGCGGAGAAATTTTTTCACGAGGAATTGATAAGTTAAAAATAAGGAAAATTTTATTAAATACGGTGTGGTTAATTTACGCGAATACCAGATAGAGGGAAACTCCCTTGCATTTATATGGAGCACGTAAGGAAAGTGAACCCAACCCCGTTCCTTCCTTTGTCATGAGTAATTTTAATAATATGTAAACTAATTATTTATGTTCACGTGTATCGAAACACCTTTAATATATTCCAGACACAAGCTTCAAATTTTGAATTAGATAAATGATGTTTAGCTATAGGTCTTATCCAAATTCTTCAATTGCTAGTATGCAATTTTAATGAAATTGCGGTGGACTGTTTCCCTTCTGGTCAAATAAAACCTGTATAAAACTCGGTTCAAAGTGATTTCCAATTGATATCACAATAATACAATTATCTCTGAGACTACATGTTTACTTTGTTACACAAGCAACATAGCAAAAAAAAGCTAAACAAAAAAAACATGGAGACATTTGTATATACGTGTGTATGCATGTATGTATGTACTAATGATGTACAATGCAGGAACCATTTGTTGATCACAAAATTCCACCGTACAAACTTAACCTTAGCTAATTAAAGTAGGGTAATACCAGGGCTTCAGAATATACTGAGTTTTACTGCGATACTGAAATATACTACAGATCTTCATTTGCGCACCTATAAATTAAAAAAATTTTCCACCATAATTTTCTCTTTCAAAGCTTTTCGAAGTTCATCATCGTTGATTACTTGAAGTCTACCCTCACGACTATCCAGCTGGGCTGTTGCAATGAAGTAAGTTATTTTGTGTTTGAACATGCGTTTCAATGGAGAAAAAAATTCTTTTAAGGGATGAAAATTTCGATTTGTTGCTTGACCTATCTGGAGAGAAGTCTTTGGGTGGTTGTGGAGGCACAAAATAGACTACAACGGTATCTGATTCTAAGCGTTTTTCTATCCAGTTTGCAATTCATAATTTCTGCGTTACTTAATTTCTTTTTACTAACTCGATTAAAAACAAGAGTAATATGAACAAACGGTCTGCTAAACGACCAAATCTAAATTTACTCTATCCCAACCCGCTACCCATTCGGGTTCATTCTCTTCCTCCATTTATTCCTCACAATCCTCTTTCGTGGATACTGTACATCTATGAGTATTTCTATCCTACCAAGGTTGAACAGTTGAAGTGCAAGGCTGTTGTTCACTATGCCGGAAATCTTCGTATAGTCAAGGTCTTGGATGAGAAAGACCAAGATGCACTTTGGTCAATGGGGTTTTTTGGCAAGGGTATCTTGAGTAGGAGTGAACCGTCATGGTTTGCTCGGACATCACGAAGACTTAACCTATCTGGATCAGATCAATTACCTTTCACCTCTGAAGAAATTACCCAAGCAAGACGTTTGGAGCGTAAAAAGTTCAAGGAAGAACGTGCTCGTATTGAACAACAGGAACTTGAAAATCAAAAAATGATTGAGAAAGGTGAACTGCAGGTTGAAAATCTCGATTCTAATAGTGCTCTCACTAGGCCTACAGATTTTATACAAATTGATATTGAAAGTATGAAAACTGGTATGCGTCCTGAGGACGCAGAAATCGTTGATGACAATGGAAACCTAATTCAACAGGAATTCATGCAACTTATGGCCGTTGAAACTCTATTTCTCTCGATAATCCTTGGTTGTCTTGATGTTTATGACGAAGCAGGAACTCTTCTCGAAGACTATGATCTCTTTCGGTACTTATCTAAAGGGGATGATGAAAATCTCCTTTATCAATATGTTGTTTATCACCATTACAGATCTAAAGGTTGGTGCGTTAAGTCAGGTGTGAAGTTTGGCACCGATTATCTTCTTTACAAACGAGGACCACCTTTTACACACGCCGAATTTACTGCTTTGGTAGTTCCTAATTATAAAGATGAAGCGAAAAATAAGGAAAGTGCACCTGAATGGTGGTGGGCTTCAAGTATTGGTCGTGTCGTCGGAGGTGTTAAAAAAACATTGGTATATTCATATGTTGAAATTCCTGATATCACCAAGGGTTTTGATCTGAAGGAAGTTCTGAAGGAATGTTTTGTAACTGATATTGTATATAGACGTTGGCTACCTATGCGTAGTAGAGACTAATAGAAGTATATATTATAATTTTATTCAAGCAATGTTAGTAAAATAGTAGTAGAAGCACCTTAAGTAAATGTATGAGCAAGTATTTTGGTCATTTATATTATATTGTAACCATGATTACATGTGTATGAGTACATACATGTATAAAGGGATGTTAGTATGATATACAAAATGGCATTATAATAATAGAATCAAGCACTAACCTGTCTCTATATCAGAGTATATAAAACACATAATAAATAAGTAAATACATACATTCATATGTAGGCATGTATGCTAGTTTCATTCCATACGGGGTCTGAAGAACTCAACCAGTGAGCAGCTCTACAACCCAGTCTACCACTTTTCCTTCTTTCGAAATAATTTCAAATAGAGAATTAATCTTAAACTTTCCCTTTGCTGATACCATAATTCCCTTGCTTGCTATTCTATAGACCTGTAGCTTTTCCACACGTATTGCTGTACATTCAAATACATGGCGACTAAACCCATTTATTAAACTTCCATGACCATTCTTAATATAACCGTCTAAATCACATGCCCTTAATGTAAATGTAAGAAATCGGAGAGATGATGAAGATTCATATATCAGGTCTATATCTTCTTTGAGAGGGATAAGAAAATGGTCTAGTAAAGTGAGTGTGAAGTGGATGCGGTGCGGGAAAAGAGGTGAATCAAATGTCGATTCAAGAAATTGTTCAAGAATGTGGAATACGTCGTAGGAAGTATTAAACAGAATAGTCGTCGAAGACTTCATGTTATCTTCTAGTTCAGGATGAAACATACACATCCTATGCAATGATCCTTCATATTTGATATATATCTGATCCACTCCAATGGCTTTACTGTAGTTGAAATGTCTCCATTTGACTTTACTTGGGTTCGTTGGTGAAGCTTTAGAAAGATGTTCAATCAATTGCCTTTTATATCGACCTACATGATCCAATCGATAGTTGCAGAAACTCGATGCTCTATAGACGGTGAAAGTTGCATTCAGGAAAAATTCGTCCTTTGATGACATACTTCTTGATGTCTATGTACGTGTAATTCTATTTACAAGACTGAAATAAATACGCGTCCGTTTTTTTTTCTTGGAACTCTCTTTACTACTTTTGGGGTTAGGCTACACGGCTGACAGTATTTATTTATTTTTTTTCTTCTTGTCTTTTTGAACACTCTTTCTCTACATATTTTATATAAGAAGGTCCAGCGAATAAGTCCTCGACATCATGGAATAATGTCACGTTAACTCAATACTTACTACTTGTAACCATCAATATTAATAATATACATTGAGGTACACAAAAAAACTCTAGGTATTAAATGATTGTTTGCAACAATAATAGACAACCTTTGGTATTTGAAAAGATATAGCTAAAGACTATCTTTTTGCGTGGCATCAGCATGAAAGTTTGTAATACTTAAATTTTTTGAAAAAAAAAAAAAAATAAAACGGTGTTTTATTATCGTATACATTATAAAAATCGTTAGCATTAAATAAATAACAAAAAAAAGTATAATACAAGAAGAAATGTTAATATTTCCATCCTCTTGGATATTGATTAGATTGTAAAACCATACCAGTTCCTTGCGGTGGCATTGGTGTGGGTTGTCTTTGCTGTTGTCGCTGTCCTTGTACTCCTATAGGTTTCAATACAGGGCTCGTTTTTTTCGCTCCTTTCATCATTTTATGCCAGTAATCATCTGTAGAATCCAATGCGGATTGCGAAAATAACCCCGAATCACAGGAAGAATGCAAAGAATTATCGGATGAATTTTTCATATATTGAGCTTTAGGTGATGGTGAACGGTATGGAAGATTAACTGGCCGAATGTACGTTGGTTTTGTATTCGAATCATTTTCGTCTTGAGGTAAAGTGATTTTGTTCCCTGTGAGTGCGTTGCGAGTCCCTTGATTTGTAGGAACAGGAGATTTACTATCTTCTCGTATTGTTCTGGGACCTTTCACATTTCGTTGTCCTGATGTTGGACTGACTGGATGTGGTGTCAACTTCGGTTTATTGCTTTTCTTTATTTGCATCGGTTGTGATTGTGATGATTGTTGTTGTGGAATTTGAGATCCTATTTTCACGGGTTGTTGTTGTTGCAAAATAGCTGAAACCCTTCTCTCTACTTCTTCGTTTATAGTTTTTTGTAATGCACCGCGTTCTGCCTGTAACTGTGACTGTAATATCATCACATGTCTTTTCGCTTCTTCAACTTCCCTTTCTTTTCTCACCAGCTTCATAACATCTAATCTCAATAATGTCGCTGCTGTTGGCCTTTGAGTTGCATTCATGTATAAACAAACTGCAATAGTTTTACCCAGTGTAGCTGAATATACTTTCGGTGGTAATGGAGGGAATTTTCCATCTCTTATTTTTTGTGATAATTGAAAATAGGTTTTAGCTTGAAATGGTGGATGTTTACAACATAATTCATAAATGACACATCCTAAACTCCAGATATCGCTTTGTGGTGTAAATGGTTGACCTAGAAGCACCTCGGGACTCATATAGTAAGGTGTTCCAACATATGTATTAGCAAGCATATTTTGGTCTTGATCAAGAATTTTTGCAAGTCCAAAATCACCTAGCTTTACTGTATTAAATTTGTCGAGAAACACATTGTCTGGTTTGATATCTCTATGTAAAATCACTGTAGCTGATTGGGGTGGCACGACAGCATTTGTATCGGTAAACAAATCTCCTGGTGGTGGTGGGTCATCATTATAATGACACCGATACAACGCCAATGTAAGCTGTGTAAATATAGACCAAACCATATGCTCGGGGACATATTCGCCAGACTGTCGACAAGCTCGAATAATTCCTGCTAAATCGCCACCACCACAAAACTCCATATACAAATGTACTTCCTTCAGATTTGGTACATGGTCATGATCATAATACCTTACAATATTCGGATGAACCAATGACTTTAATATTCGAAACTCTGCAACCATTTGTGTTTTCTCTCTGGTATTCATCTTCGTGTATGAAATTTCTTTTCTTGCTAGAATCTGGAGAGTTTTTGTTCATTTCCTTTCATCCTTCCTTAATGATATTTTCCAATTTCACACCCCCTTCTCGACTCGAGAAAACGATATTGGAGAACAAAGGACGATAGGATTGACTATATTAGCAAATTTTAAACATTGATGCTTTGAATTATCATACATACCTTTCCATCAGATATTCTTCTAACTTTCCTAATCTGTCCAAACGACCCTCTTCCCACGATCTCCAACAATTCATAATCATTTTCTGTAGACATGATCAACAAGATCTCGACTCACAACCCATGTAATGCAATTGATAAAATAGAATCCGGTAAGCAATCCTATTCTGGACCGCTGACCAAAAGCAAAAATTGAATAATAAATATTATATGTACGTGGGTAATTATTACCAAGGGTTTAGACTTGAAGGGAGAGAGATAGTAAACAAAGAGATTCTCAGATCCAGCGCTATGTCCCATAGAGCTTTTTTTTTTTTCCACATTTTGTTTTGAATTTTCCATATCGGGAATTAAGAAATGCAAGACCTTCTAGCTTCTACCCTAACCTTTGTATTATGTCCAATATTCTATATATGTATATGTAGAAATATATTTGTAAAAACGTTTAGAAGGATGATTCTTTCAATTACTCAATTTTTTTCAAACCTTGGTTGTTTAAAAAAAATGAAATCGATATAGAAAAACAGTTTTTTAAACTTAGCCAGCAATAGAAAAATAACTGTAAATAAGAAATATTATTCTAACATATGTCGTGTCAGTTAAATTTTATTTTAAACACCTACCATTGTAAATATTAATATTAAATATAGTATAAATACTTCAAAAACATGAGAGTTATTCTTATCTTCTGTAAATTTAAATTAAAATTAATATTAAAACTTTTCTTGGGAAGAAAATATCGTTGGTTTTTCTTATGTCTTCAGATTTCCAATAATAGTACTATGTATAAAAAAAAGTATTTAGCTAATTTTTTTTTTTTTTTTTTTTTTTTTTTTTTTTTTTGAATAAATCAAGGTAGATTTTGGTCAAGTAACACAGGTATTAAAGGCTAACATACTTTTCTAAACCATCACAACTGTGAATGCTTCACAATATAGTATCAAGTTGTACGATTATCGAAACAAAATTAGGTATGAAAATAAAAATCCAAATAGATCTAAGAGTAGTAATTTTTCTTGCATAAACATCAAAATTGACCATTTATTTTTGTGGTTAACGTAAAAAAGGTAATTATTATAAAGATGTCACTTTACCTTAAGCATATGTATAAGTTCATTTAAGAGTACATAGAATATGTCAACAAGGTATTATTCTTGAGTACTTTATGATTTTAAGATAGAATTATTAAAATCGTGTTCTAATCTATCAACCCAAATCAATAATAAGCTAAAAGAAATGCATTTATAAGTAAAAAAAAAAAAAAAATAATAATAATAATATATTGGTAAAATATGTGCTAATTCTTTAGACTCTATCCGAATCATTTACATCTTGAATTACATTCATAAACTTCAAGTGCATCTTGCTATCCCAAATTTTTTTGTTGTTTAATTTTAATATTTGATGGGTTTGAGCGCCATATAAAAAATGACTTCAACGAAGTGCTACTCTTCTGACTTTACTGTGTTTTTATTTTCAAAAGGATTGGCTCTGGTCCACCACTATAGTAATACGTCCCCTAAGAGTTGCTCATACTTTATCAAGTCGAGAAACCCCCAATAAAGAAAAACCTTCCTAAATGGGAAATAAAAAGGATTTGGAGAAAAGTTATACAGTGTGTCGGATTATTGTATTTTACAAGACTATTTTTTTCAGCGATCTCACAACAACCTTCGAATATTACCACTACCTGAGCTTGTATTTAGCTGCAAATATGTACATATCTTATGTCCAACTTACATATTCTACATCAAAGAAATATTAGAAAACTTATAACGACTTTTTTTCTTCATAAAATCGTTTTTAGATTTCTATATGATTTCGTTTCCACCATATCTTCGAAATAAACAAATTTAAATTTTTATTATATTAAAACAAAAACAACAAAATGTATATCTTTTTTATATTAAATCGTCATCATCATCATATAATAATCAAGGCTCAAATTTAAGTTGGTCTTTAGTCCAAATAGGAGAAACTGAAGTTGAATTAGGTTCAGCAACACCACATCTTCCTCCTTCCTTGGCCCAATCTTCAACTCTCTTCAATCCTAGTTGAGTGAAAGTTTCATCTAATGCAACAACCAATTCGTCAGCTAATTTCTTACCATGACCAGGAGTAGGCGTAACTCGAAGACGTTCGTGTCCAATAGGAACTGTAGGGTAGTTAATGGCTTGAACATAGATGCCGTACTTGGACATGAGTAAATCAGAAGCTTCTTTAGCTTTTTCAGCATTACCGACAAGTACGGGCACAATGTGAGATGGATTTGGGACTACAGGAATACCAATTTTGGCAAGTTCAGATTTGACATATGCAGTATTACCTTGTTGAGCTGCGCGTTCTTTCATTGAACCCATTTGGTATTCAATAGCTGTACGAGCACCAGTCATGATGGCAGGGGGAAGAGATGTAGTAAAGATGAAACCGGGGGCATAAGATCTTACCCAATCAATGAAATTAGCTGAACCAGCAACGTAACCACCAACACATCCATAAGCCTTACCGAGAGTACCGGTATAAATGTCGACACGAGACATGACATCTTTACGACCTTCAGGAAGAGAAGTATTATTAGCATGATAATCAAAATCCAAATGTTCAGCAACACCAGCACCATGAGGACCATACATTCCAACAGCATGGACTTCATCCAAGAAAGTAATAGCACCATATTTGTCAGCTAAATCGCAAATGGCTTCTATGGGAGAGATTGATCCAGACATTGAATAGACTGATTCAAATGCAATAACTTTAGGCTGGGACTTGGGATACTGCTTAAGCTTATTTTCGAGATCTTCGAGATCATTGTGTTTGAAAATAACTTTTTTGGCACCAGAGTGTCTGATACCTTCAATCATAGAAGCGTGATTAAGTTCATCTGAGAAATAAACCATGTTAGGCAACTTTTTACCGAGGAGTGAAAGAGTAGCATCGTTAGCAACATAGCATGAAGAGAAAACGAGAGCAGCTTCAGTTTTATGGAGATTAGCGATAGTTTCTTCGAGCTCAATGGCATGCTTATTATGGCCGGCGATATTTCTGGTACCACCAGCACCAGCACCGTATTTGTCGATAGTATTGTGCATAGCTTTGATGACAAGTTTATTACCACCCATACCCAAGTAGTCATTAGCACACCAAACAGTTACATGATCATCTTCAACTGATCTGTGAGCCTTGGGGAAGTGCTGGGCCAAACGGTTGACGTTATTGAATTTACGATAAGAATGATTTTTTCGTTTTGCGTTGAGTTCATTTTCATAGAGACTATCGTATTGAAAAGAAGGACCATCAGTGGCCTTAGCGGGATCCATTTGATCCTGAGAAGAGACGGGTTTAGCAGCAGCAGCTTGTTGCTGTAGGAACATTTCCTTGACCTTTACCATTTCGGCAATGTTGTCCTGGATGTCTCTAAGGGTAGAAGCAGAGCGCTTGATGGTGGAATCGTGCTTTGTGTTAGCTGTAGAGTAAGAACGCATAGCAGAAGCCATGACAGGACATTGTTGAGCGATGGAGACTATTTGGGCCTGATCGGAGCTTGCTCTAAGAGATTTGACCGGAGTCCTTTTAAGGTAAGGACATAACTTCTTCGAAGTCTTAGCAAACGATTCCATTATTACGACGAATCAGATGTGATTAATATTTCAGCAATAAAATAAAAAAGGAAGAAGAAAAGGAATCTGTGAAGGTTATTATAAATGTCCCAATAAAGCACTAATCAATTAAAAAACAAAACGATGAAAAAACTTTTTGTCGTTTTTCCCGAGGACCTCACTGGCGAATTTCTTCGAGGCAGGCCAATCAGAGTGCTAGAATTCGTGATGACTGGTTAAACAATGCAAATTCACAAGTTGCCTAATTCTTGCTACCCCACCACTGGAATTGCAAATTCTTCTTTCCACAAAGGGAATTCCATGAAATTTCAAACGTTGTTGCTTTCAATGAAAATTTACTAAAATAGGCAAAACTTGAATTTTGTAATTTTTCCTATCCAACCAATCAGCGCCGTTTACTTTACCTTATGTCACGTGTACATGTACGGTTAATGTTATTTACCTGAAACGTCTTGAAATTTCACAAAATCATCATATTTATGTAGATTCAATCGATGTGATGGAATTAACAAAAAATAATAAAAAAACTTATTAGATTAAATCATTTTTGTTCTTTTGTAAATTAAATAATATATAGTATATAATATATATAGACGTTTTTCTAAGAAGTCATATAAGTAGATGGATCTATACCTTCTTCTGGGAACAAAGGAATATTGACTTCGAAACGTTCTTGAATCTTTGCAAGAACCTTCTCGTCATCCTCTAATGAAACAAATGAAATTGCAAGACCCTTGGTACCAAATCTACCAGCACGACCAACACGGTGAAGATATTGATCAGCATCACCAGGCAAATCATAATTGATAGCCAAATTAATACGTTCAATATCAATACCACGTCCAAAAACATCAGTACAAACACAAATACGCTTGTTGAATTCTTTAAATTCCTTGTATCTAGCAATACGTTCTTCTTGAGGAACTCCACTATGGACTGCAATAGAAGGGAAATTGCATTCATTCAAAAGACGATTCAATTCTTCCGCACGGGAAGTAGATCTCACAAAAATAATAACTTGGTTGAATTCAAGTGTATCCAACAGATAGTTAAGTTTTCGGTTTTTCTCCTTCTCCTGCAATTTGATGTAGTATTGTTGAAGACCATGTAAAGTAAGTTTAGTCTCATCATCAACATAAATCTCAAGAGGATTCTGCATAAACTTCTTACAAATGGGTCTCATTTCTAATGAAAGAGTAGCAGAAAACATCATCACTTGCTTTTGGTGAGGAGTAGCACGGAAAATCTCCTGAACATCACGTCTCATATCTAAAGTGATCATTAGTAAATTAATACTCAATGGAAAAAAAAAAATAAAACTTACCAGTTGCCTCAAGAACTTTATCACATTCATCAATAACAAAAGTCTTGACATTACCAAGACGAACGTGCTTATCTCTTACAAGAGCGTTTAAACGACCTGGAGTAGCAACAATAATGTGAGGACATGTAGTTTTGTTAGAAACAATGTCAATATCCTTTTGAGTAGGAGTACCACCATAGAAGACACCAGTGCGAACATCTGGAAGGTACTTTGAGAAACGAGAATATTCATTCTTGATTTGATAAGCCAATTCACGAGTGTGACAAAGTACAACAACTGAGACTTCACCATCAACTGGTTCAATTTGTTGTAATGTGGCCAAAACAAAAACAGCAGTTTTACCTAGACCAGACTTGGCTTGACAAACAACATCAGTACCAAGAATAGATTGAGGAATACAAATTTGCTGGACTAGATTGGAGATTAGCGGTTTATTCGAAAAAATAAAAAAATACAATAAATATCATTATTATTGAAAATAATGGTATTTGCCGAATCAACTCGACCAAATTATCAAAAACATGTGTTGTCGTGTACACCCCAAATACCCGTGTAAAATTCCTTCATCTCAATGAACGAGAAGACAGAATGAAAATGTGAAAAAAGTGTGAAATAATTCATAAGAAAACTCAAAGTTATCAGAATCCTTGGATATGAAAACAAGGGTAACATATTTGACAGAATGACATGGTTTGGAGCAAGTTTTCAAACGGCAAATAAACAAAGAAAAATAAGAAATAACTAACCCTCAGAAGGATGTTCAAAACCACAGTCAACAATGGCACGTAAAAGCTCCGGCTTCAAAAGGAAATCACGGAAACCAGTGGAGTGAATACCCACATAAGAGCCCTTTTTGTCACCATTTTCTTGCTTAATAGTCAGAGCCTCATCAGTAGCAGTAGGAGCAGAAGCGGCGGTGGCGGCGCTAGCCTCAACAGCAACAGATTGAGGAACAGCGACATCTTCAGAATCAGAATAATCGAGGAGTTCTTCACCTTCGTGTGACATTGTTACGAATCAATAGAATAAATATATATTAGTGTTTGTTTTTTTGTAAATTGTTGTGAGGAAGGTTTAGAGAAAAAGAAGGAAAAAAAAAGGTGAAATTTGAAAGGTAGTGGAAAATATAAATTATGATTACGTGATTGAATGACTATTGTTATATGACCTACCTAAGACATAGCAAAAAGAAGACTGTAATTGAGTAAGTAGATGACATATATTGAATCATCAACAACAATAGTCTCTGCTATATAATATTTGAAGTCAAGTGAAGAAAAGACGATTTGGCATACACACATATTAAAACAATGGTGGCAGTGAATCACATAAACCTATATGAGGTTAGGGCACAAATAAGGTTTATCAATAGCAGCGAAAACAACAACAAACTCCTTCGCTCTCCTCCCCCAACCCCGAACTCCACCACTTTTCTTTCTTTCAAATTCCCTTCTTTCTTCTTTAGTTTGAATCGAAAGATATCGTCCTGTCACGCCATTTTGTTTCTGTGCCATTCAATCTTTGAAGCGTCATTGCAATTGTATATACCTTGTCAAGATCTCTTTTGCCGGGCTCATAAGCGCTGACGACTGACTGACGGACTGACTGACTGGAAAAGTATCGTGTGCTCAACTTTCATTTTGTCAAGTCTCGAATTACACTACTTGCCATCATCTCCATCAAAAAATGATGAAAGGATGGACCAAAAGAGTACGTTCATGCTTATCATGCTTTATCCTTCTTTCTCCTTGTTTCTATTAATTACCTCATACTAACTGGCTTCTTTAGCTGACTCGCTCAAAGAGTACAAGTCAAGAAAAATCCAAATCCAAAAAGTCAACTTCTAACATCTCCTCATCGTCCTCCTCTTCTTTAACACAACCGCAAACCAAGTATCAAAGAGATTCAACTTCTCAGTCATCTTCTTCTTTACAACAACAATCTCCAGTACTACTACAACAGCAACAAGATGAAAAATCAATTACTCCTTCTATAACGGTTCAATCCCACGATACAAATACAACCTCTAATGGCGATGTACCAAAGCCATTGAACTCCCCAATATATATTGATCCTGGTCATGCTCCTCCTCCAGGTTCTTTAGAAACTATGCCTGTTGACCTCGATCCGAGATACTCATTGGGTAATGGTGATGTACCATTACGTCCTTCATTAGAAAAACTCGGAATTGACGGCATCAGAACCCCTAAAAGACACAATTCTTCAATTTTCGAGGTTTCCTTGAAACGTGAACTGGTCCAACTTCCTTCCTTCAAGGAGGTAGCTCCTAGTTACTACACAGAACTGTTTTTAAGAAAAGTGGATCAATGTAATGTTATTTTTGACTTTAATGATCCCATATCCGATAATGAAGGTAAAGAAATTAAACATCTTGCCCTCGAGGAACTGATAGATTTTGTGACCGGCAGAAAAGTCAATCATTACACTCCGGAAATGTATAAAGCGGTCGTAGAAATGTTTGCTAAGAACTTATTCAGATCTATCCCTCCTCCCGTCAACCCGGTAGGAGACCTGTTTGACCCCGATGAAGATGAACCTGTGTTTGAATTAGCTTGGCCTCACATGCAAATGGTCTACGACTTCTTCCTAATATTTATTGAATCGAACGAATTTGACCCCGTTGTTGCAAAACCATATATTGATTATGAGTTTGTGCGAAATCTTATTGAGTTATTTGATAGCGAAGATAAACGGGAACGCAACAGTTGCAAAACTTTGCTGCACAGAGTCTACGGAAAGTTTCTTAACTTACGATCATTCATTAGAAAGAGTATGAATAACGTATTCTTTCAATTTATTTATGAAACCGAAAGATTCAACGGAATTGCGGAATTATTGGAAATTCTTGGAAGTATTATCAATGGTTTTGCTATACCATTGAAACTAGAACACAAAATCTTTTTGAGTCGTGTACTCATTCCTTTACACAAAGTTCGCCCATTAAGTGTCTTTCACTCACACTTAGTTTACTGCATTATTCAATTCTTGGAAAAGGATACTTCATTGACTGAAGAAGTCGTGATTGGTCTACTAAAATACTGGCCAAAGGTCAACAGTTCTAAGGAAGTTTTATTTTTGATTGAACTCGAGGACATTTTTGAGGTAATGCAATACTTTGAATTTGAAAAAATACAAGTTCCTTTATTTATTCAGCTTTCCAAATGTATTTCAAGTTCACATTTTCAAGTAGCAGAACGAGCACTCAACTTTTGGAATAATATTAATTTTTGCAATTTTGTTCAAGCTAATGTTGCCACCATTCTTCCTATTGTTTTTCAATCTTTGAACGATAATGAAACTGCACATTGGAACCAAGCTATACATGGAATGATCTATCATACAATATCATGGTTTATGGAGGTCGACGCTGATCTATACAATCAATATGTTCTTTTATATCAACAGAACAGACAAGACAATGACTCGAAAGAAGAGACGCGAAAAGAAAACTGGAAAGTTTTGGAAGACAATGCGAATGAGACTTCGTGATATAATGCACATATATATCTTTTAGCTAATTTAATTTGTGTAAGGTTAGAGAGTCTATGACACCACCATAACAACATTATCAAGGGTTAACGAAAAACCAGGAAAATGAACAGAAAATAAATTAAATATTAACTTGCTATTTTCCATGCGTATAATCATATGTAGTTATAAATAAATACAGATATACTAGATACATAATAAATTGTATATTAACACTTAGAGATTATTATAATTGAAATGACCTGAGATTTTGTTCAAAATGAGATAAGAAAACTGAAATTAGTACTACATAGTGTGGGTAAGACATACACGTATCTAAAATAATATTTGTACTCTAGAGCAGTACAAGTGGGAGTACAATATATTTTTATAAATAATACGCGATGAATTTTTCAACAAACAACTTCATTTACTTGATTTCCAAATACTAATAATAATAACAATACTACTTCATGTGTTATAAAAACAATAAAATAATTGAACTAGACACACAATATGTAAACAATACTGAGAAAGAACAGAAACGCGTAATTGTCTTGAGCCTCCATTTACCAGAAAAACCTAATTGGCTTAAGCAGACTTTGCCTTGTAAGCTTTAACGTTTTCTAAGTACTTTTCATAGCTCTTTTTATATTGTTCCATAAAAGGAGCCTTTTCAGCATCAGTAGTCTCATTCCATTTCTTTCCAGTAATTTTAGAAACTTCAGTCATGGATAAAGATGGGTTTTCGCTTATGATAGAAGAACGAACTGTAGAGCAAAACAATAAGTAAGGAGGAGAAGGCCTCTTAGGAGGACCATTGATCTTCTTGTCTTCAATATAAGCTTCGCGTTCCTTTTGGAATCGAGAAGAATCTTCTGCAGCAAGTTTTTCAAATGGTGCCTTGTCACTTACAGCAAGAGCAGCCCATTCAGAAGCTGCTTTAGTCATAATTTCAGTTGTAGGGAACTGACCTTTGAGTGTAGGGAAATAGCTGGAGTAGAAGTAATTGAACGCAGATTTAGCGCGTTTGGGGGCATTAGGATCTATAATCAAACAGAGTTAGTGCTGGACGAGAAAAACAAACCAATGAAGTATATTTAAAATACGCGTTCAATTGACACGAAGGAAGAGAATACAAAAAGGAAGAAGAGAACAAACATAATTGCAATATATATATATATATACCTTTTGCCTTTTTCTTAGACTTTTTGGTTGTTTTTGGAGCAACTTTCTTTTTGGCCTCAAATTGAGCTGTAGAACTGTGGAAAGAGACAGACAAAGTTCTGAAAGAGGTAATAAGAGATCTGGATTGTTGCAAACGAAGCATCGTGAAATAATTGTGCAATGGGTTGAGAAAGAAAAAAAAAAAGAAGGAAAAAAAAAAGAAGGAAAGAAAAATTAAAAGGAGAGGTGATATTTAAATTAGCCACGCCAAAATCTAATGTCATAATGAATATTGAAAAAGGGAATAAATAACAAAGTACCAAAATATTCAAAACATCAACAACCTTAGAAATGAAAATTTCTTTAAGCTTGAAATCTACCTAGTAGCCCTTCTTCTCCTATAACTATTTAGAATTGCCTTCGTTACTCTCCTGTCACGTCCAAACACAACCCAAACCCTCGTGACGTCCATAAAAAGTTACAACGGTAGGGTAAAAATGTGGCACAGTCAAATGGCTATAGATGAAAATAACCTCCGAACAAAAATATCTGCAATTGACGAAACAGAAACATCTTTTATATCTAATGTCAATTGGGTTTTATTCAATCAATCTTTGGCTCCCGAGAAACTCGGGGTACATCGCCGTACGCGTTATGTTCTGTACATAGGTGTAATAACCAAATTTTGATTATAACATGCGCGCTAAATGACGATTAATAAAACCTTTAACTTGTTCTTAAAATAAAATAGTGTTCCCATTTATTATGCTGTCTAGCGCTCAATATATCTCAAAAGAACTCAGGTGGTATGATGAATGTTCCTAATCACCCTCTCTAAACATGTTTTCATTTCTCATTGATGGAGGGTTTCCTCATATTTTTGAAATTTGTGGACCTGTGATAAATTGCATCATCTACTTGTTATTGGGGTAGTGTTCTTGAAATATATCATCATCTTTTAACGTGTTGATGCTATTTATAGTAAAATTCCTACCAAGCCCTATTATAATCTCGACACCGTAAATATTGTCGACGCCGCTTTATAGTACAGGTTTGTAAATTGCTTCATTAACTTCTTGTCATAATGGGCTACTGGTTATTTCTTTGGCCATTATCTGAAGATGTATCGTAATTTGCACCTTGATAGGAAACTAATATTCAAGAAATATATCCATCAGATGGAAAGAATATTGAAAGCACTTGATATTATTTCGAAATTTGGTGAAACTATGACAGTTTTGAGCGAAACAACTAAAAGGATTTTCTACACTAGTTGTGCTAAATCTATTTGCGCGTATGCTGTTGAAGTATAGAGAAATAAACATAAAAATTAGAAAAGGAAGTTAGTTTTGCTTTAAAACTTGGCTTGGTAAATATTTTGACACAGCAAGAACAATATGAAGAGTAAAAATTTCACTCCTATGAAACTGAGGTTAGATTATATATTAGAAAAAAGAGAAAATCCTGTACATGATGTTTAGAAAGATAATCAAAATACCGTCTCCTGATAGTATATCAAATTGAAAACCAAAGTAGTTTAATTTTGTGGCGGTGACTCCTAGATGAAATAGGATTAAATAGGTTCCTACATACCTCTTCCAAGGTTGTTGAAGTACTGTAGATTAATTTAAAAGACATACTCTGTACACATCTCAATGGTTATTTAAATGTATAAATAAATTACATAACTACTATGAAGCAAGGTAGGTAGGTACTATGTACCTATTATTAGCTATTTTCATATACATAATGTAGAAATATCTGAATTAATTGAAACTTCTATCTAGACTGCATGAATCTAATAGCATTAACATTAAGAACAATAGAATGAATTGAACACCTATTTCTACATTCAATATAGTTAGGTGCATTCCGACTCTGATCATTTCGTTTTGATCTAGAATAAATAGCAGCAACACTTCAAAGTCATATATAATAGAATATATTAAATAAAAAAACATAAAAATTTCCGAAATATACAGTTTCATAAATTAAAACATGTCTTCAAATGAGACAACTCCATCATCTGAAACACAATCAGTTCACTTTCTACCCATTTTGAGTCTTTTGACTCTCCTTAAGAAGTCACTTCCAAATGATTGTGAAGGGGGAGATGGTGGAAGTTGTTCTAAATTAAAATTAGAGCTAAATGTTACAATTTCTGGAGAAGAAATTTCATGATTTGAAGAGATGGGTGAAATTGTAGGAATTTTCAGAGTAGTTCTTTGTAATTCTAGAGATAATGAAATCGACTTTTGTACTCCTGAACTTCCCTTGAACTTATCAACAATTGAAAATTTTCTGCGAATTTCAAAAGATTTTTTAGTTGTTGTGGTTTCAGGTGCTAATGCTGGTGCTCCTTCTAAAAATGTAGAGGTACCTAAGCCAAGTGAATTATCTCCATGAACTGGATTTGATGTAAGAAATGGGTCGAATGTACGAGCTTCTGGGTTAGTACATTTTGTTATTCCCACGGATGAATAATCTTCAAAAGCTTCTGTTTCGTTGCGACCCATCATTCGGTTAGCAGCAGCACGAGCTTCTTTCTTGTAATCAACTCCAGCAAGCGTATTATTTTCACCATCTACTTGAAATGCAGCAACTGGTGCTCTTGACATCCTTTTGTTTCTATGAGCATTGCATGCATCAAATGGTCCATCATGATGAAATGATCCTGGCCCATGAAGTCCTGACATGTCTAATTTATCAATAACATCTAGTGGTGCACTTTTCATCCTAGGTCTCTTTCCTTTAAGCCAATGGTTTTTATGATGATGATGGTGATGTTGATGACTAGCTGAACCAAGCTCTTCATCACGGCGTTTATTTTGTTGCCTCTCATTACCATAGTAAGAAATAGGTTTGGGATAACTTAGATTTAGATTTTCATTAGAAGTCCAATAATGCCGAAATCCTCGATAGTGAAATGAAGAAGGTGTACTTTCGATTGTTGTATCAGTCATATTTTTATTTTTGTTGCTATATACTAATGATTTGGAAGGGATTCAGAGAAAAGGCTGAACGTATAACACACACTAAATGTAGACTAAACTGTATAAAATGAAATAAAAATAAAATTAATGTTAAGAAAGCTGGAAACATACGATAATTATATTATAACGATCTACATGAACACAAGAAATACGTATATAAATACCTGACTGCCTTCATGCTCTATTGTAGGTATTGGAAGTTTTGGATTATGTTTCTCAGTTCCTATCAAATACATAGATTTCAATAAATATCACGGGAGGTCTGAAACAGAAACCTTAAAATATAGGTAGATCAAAGAGCTACTCAAGGCCACGCCTAAAAAAGGTACTTGAAACATTTGGTCTCGTCAAAAATTAAGGAGCAGCCAGTATCACAAAATTTCTGCTACATCATCTATATCTGGAAATGAGGCATTCAAATTTCAATTTCAATTAATGGCGAATTTCATTTTTTGAGGTTGTTACAATTGTCCGGATAAGGTTAAAACAGTTGATATATGGCAGTATCGTAGTGATTGATGAACATTTGAACACTATATCAAAGAAAATACTGTCAATACTTTATTGACTATGTGATTAATTCAATTTTCACTAATTACGACATCAACAATTAAACAAATGTTGATCTAGGAGATTTTCCTATAATGCATCTATAAATTGATTCCATAATACGGAAATCATTTGCTACCAGACAAAGTAGAATTTTCAAGTTGCCCTGTAATCTTTATCAGTTCTTGTAACCATTTCCTCTGTGTGGCTGGATCAACTTCAGTAGTAGTCTCATCTTTTTTAATTTTCGGGGGTATCAAAAGATCTTGTCCTTCCTGCGTCCAGCCGTCATCAATAGTATTTAAAACTTTCAAAACATCTTCAGTTCTAGGCGTTTCAAATTCTTCTGAAATTGGTAGATAATATAGAATAGTAGAAACTCGAATCTTTGTAAATGTATCTCGAAGTTGGTTATAAACCATATTCTGAAATTTATTAAGGGAATCCTTAACCAATTGAGCAATTCCAAAGCTTCCCCCTTGATTTTCGTCCTCCCATTGATATAATGTCGGGATCTGATATATTTTCTGATAGTTCAAGGTGTCGTTCAGATTTTCTTTTGCAAAGAGTCGAGCACTAACTTTACATGCATACAAAATAGGTGAGTAAAGAAATAGAGTAGTATCTTTGTATCTGATAGACGATAAAACAAATGCTTCATGATATTCTTGAAAGTAGATTAGTGTCCAGATATAAGTCGCAAAATATTTTTCTAGACCTTCTGGAAATGCTTTTCTAAACATCATCACGTCAAAAGAATCATAGTCTGGAATGTCGTCAGATACTAAGGACTTTATGGATTTGAGATCGTCAGTGATTCGTCGTTTGTTAATTTTATCATCTTTTGTTCGATCTGTATCCATCAGACCTTCTTCTGACACCTCCCCTAAATTCTCCAGTACAGTATTATCATCAGAGTATTTATTTTTATTTTTCTGGAGAACTATTTCACTACTGCTTCTTGGAGAATCAGCATCTTTCTCCGAATCATCCCCTAATATACGTTGGTTTTCAGAGGTTTGCGAATTTTCAGTCAAAGATCCATTATCAATCTCCATATCATAGTTAGCTTCATCTTCATCAACATCTAATTCATCAGAAAAATAATCATTGGACGTTACCCTTATGGGAATTCCTTTTAAAACCACGTTATCTGTGTTTTTCTCAGAGTAAGTGAGATCAATAGAGGCTCTAGCTTCAGCAGAATATACTCGTTCCAAAAGTTCGTCGTAACAATCAGGAATAAGATAATCTAATTCAGTGTATTGACTACCTAAAATATCTTTCTCAAATGTCATATTAACAATGTTTCCTTCTAGGAGTAGATGAAGTTGTCAATGATAAAGGTAAAGGCTTCTCTCTCGGAAGAGTATTTTGTAATTTGTTACTGAACTTATACTATACCCTAACCCTATTATATTACCCCAGTTTAGTTGTATTCTGTATACAGGGAAGAAAATTAATATTTCAACCAGCATTTTTCAACACACTAAACACTCAATTGGAAACAAAAAAGAGTCTATTTTTCAAATAGTCCAAAAAGTTTTTAAATATCAAACGCAATGAAAATAAGCGTTAACACAATATCCAATATACGTTTGATCTTGAAATTGACCATATTTGCAACAATTGCATGTGCTGCTATATCGTCAAGACTATTTGCAGTAGTCAGATTTGAATCAATAATTCATGAATTTGATCCTTGGTTCAACTTTAGAGCTACAAAATTCTTGGTTCAGACCGGTTTTCATTCTTTCCTCAATTGGTTTGATGACAGATCGTGGTATCCGTTAGGTCGGGTAACGGGTGGTACTTTATACCCAGGTTTAATGGTAACTTCTGCTTTGATCCATAATATTTTAAAGCTCCTGTCTTTTCCAGTTGATATAAGGAATGTTTGTGTACTGCTTGCACCAGGATTTTCAGCCTTAACTGCCTTTGTCACATACTTTTTAACGCTGGAAATGAAAGATGAAACGGCTGGTCTCCTATCGGCCATTTTTATCGCTATAGCACCGGGTTATATATCCCGCTCGGTTGCAGGGTCCTACGACAATGAGGCGATAGCAATTTTTCTATTAATGCTCACATTTTACTTTTGGATCAAAGCAATAAAGCTAGGATCGGTATTTTATGGCACTCTTTGTGCTATGTTTTACTTCTACATGGTTGCAGCTTGGGGTGGGTACGTTTTTATTACTAATCTCATCCCACTGCATGCTTTTTTCCTACTACTTATGGGTAGATACAGTAACAGACTTTACATCGCATATTCTTCTTGGTATTCTTTAGGAACACTGGCTTCAATGCAAATTCCGTTTGTTGGGTTTATTCCTGTGAAATCATCAGAGCATATGGCTGCTCTAGGGATTTTTGCTTTGATTCAGTTGATGGCATTTGCGGCACACATAAAATCTCAAATACCAATAAAAGTGTTTAATAAAGTTGTTTTGAAGGCAGTCATTTTAGTCACTGCTATATCATTTCTTGGATTTACTAGTTTGTCAATTTTTGGAGTGATTGCTCCCTGGACAGGTCGATTTTATTCACTTTGGGATACAGGATATGCAAAGATTCATATCCCAATTATTGCATCCGTCTCGGAACACCAACCTACACCTTGGCCAGCATTTTTCTTCGATAATTCATTTTTAATCTGGTTATTTCCAGTTGGTGTATTCATTGTATTGCAAGAGTTGAGCAATGAACATGTATTCATCATAATTTATAGCGTTCTTGGATCATATTTTGCAGGTGTCATGGTTCGTCTTATGTTAACATTAACTCCAGTTATTTGCATTTGTAGTGGTATTGCTATATCCTCTATTTTTGACTTATATGGTGAAAAAAAAACGGCATCTTTTGGTACATCTAATAGAGGTAGAAACAGAAGTTTTCAAACACTAGATATGTTAGATCCAACCACCGGTACATTATTCAAGAAGTTAGAGACAACTAACGGAGCTATTAAATCATTAATTGGAAAAGTTCTGGTTTTATTCATGTTTTTTGGATATTTAGTTTTATATGTTTTCCATTGTACTTGGGTTACATCACACGCATATTCATCTCCATCTGTTGTTCTTGCATCAAATCTTCCCGATGGATCTTCATTTTTAATTGATGATTTTAGAGAAGCATATTACTGGTTACGAATGAATACACCTGAAGATGCAAAAATCATGTCATGGTGGGATTATGGTTATCAAATAGGTGGAATGGCTAATCGTACAACACTTGTTGATAATAATACATGGAATAACACGCATATTGCTATTGTAGGGAAAACCCTAGCAACATCAGAAGAAATTGCATACCCTATTCTTTGCAAACATGACGTTGATTATATTCTTATAATATTTGGAGGATTAATTGGATTTTCTGGAGACGATATCAATAAATTTTTATGGATGATTAAAATTTCAGAAGGAATCTGGCCTGATCAAGTTAAAGAAAAAGATTTTTACACTTCCAAAGGCGAATATAGAATTGATAGCAAAGCAACACCTACTATGAAACACTCTATGCTGTACAAAATGTCATATTACAGATTTTTTGAATCCCAAACCGAAACATTAGCAATAGATAGAGTCCGTCAACAAATACCCCGTTCGGAATCAATCACTCTTCACACAATTGATGAATCGTTTACTTCAACAAATTGGATTGTTAGAATCTATAAAGTAAAAGATTTGGATAATTGTGGGCGTGATTTAACACATGTTAATCCTATAACGGGTATATCATTTGGCAATTCTAAAAAGAAAAAAGTTCAAGGATATAGATTAAGAGAATAGATTGGGAATGGGTATATAAAAGGATATACACCTACATGTGCATTTTTTAGTTGTTATTTTATAATCTACACAAAGCTAAAAGTAATTTTATGTATTTGATAACGTCTAAAATGTTAATTTATGATAATTTTTAATAGTGCATACTCTAATACCATTTGTATGTGCTATCATTTCTTAATGATTTTTTCAATTTCGTAACATAAAATTAGTAAAATATAACTTATTATTATTATTATTATTATTATTATTATTAATATTATTATTATTATTATTATTATTATCATTATTATTATTATTTTTTTTTTAATTCAATAACATCGATTGGGTATACAAAATACAAATTGATTATAGTACAAAGATTTTTACATACTTTTCATGATATTGAACCCTTTGCCATATCATAGTCGCCATTGCAAATTTCAACTGCTTTGAACTTCCAAAAACTATTTACTGTGAAAAGAAGATATCTCGATAGCCCCTCTAAAAGCACAAACGGTTTTTTATTCTCATTACAATAAAATCACCCTTCATTTGAATCAAGTACGCCATGTTGACCGTAATATCCATAATTGTTGTGATCCCTTGGACTTGTCAATTATTTATTCATATTTTGCTTTCTTAACTTTTTCATTGTTTCTTCTATTTTTTGGATAAATTCTCAAATTGCTTCAATACCCTTCATCGTGTTAAGTAGCTCAAATACCTTCAAATCTAAAGATATTCTTCGTAGGATCGACCTATAGTTTTTATACAATGTACATTCTGTCAACACATGCTTTGCTGTTTCACCATGTCCGATTTGGCATTTGTAGTCATGTATATTTTGTAGTAGTCGCCAAACTTATCGCAACCAGACTTAAATTGCAAAATTCTGCTAAGAGTGTTTCTATCATGTTCCTTCTTAATTTTCCGTAACTTCGGGCTTGAAATCTTTGCTGTGGAGACATTATCTCCACTACCCTTTACTTCTTTGTACCACATTGCTTTGTCAGTCTTTATACTCATCTTTCATATCAGCTCATCAAAGTATTTCTTTTCTAAATTTTTCACAATCTCTCTTCTTTCTCTATCTTTCTCAAATGTCCTAATCACTTCATAACCTTCAATCCATGACCACTCCACCCGTCCTGACATACCTTCCAACCACTTCATCTCTTCTAGTTCACCTTCTTCGCCAGTAGCACCATAATCAAGACAAGAGTTGTTGTCACCATGATTGTAAAGATGAAAACATGAATCCTAAGAACCTAGTCAGGCACTGAATATTGAAACATAGCTTTGTTTGATGCAGAAGAAACTATCTAAGCGCTGTATCCTCTACCAGTTGCAGGAGATTCTTCAACTGTGAATACTGCATCGATGTGAGTCTTTGCTTGTATTATGTACCCATCTGAGCAGTCTTCAAATTTTGATTGAAGATTTGCATCAGATAATTGTTCATCAGGTGGGTTCAAACCTAGAGCAACAATTGTTTGTTTGGAATCTTGGTTATCAACGAGCTCTTGGTCAGTTAGGAAACCTTCGACAGATTGCATCCGTAGAGCAGTAATCTTACGCATTAGGTCTGCGTTGGGATAAAAGTTTGAGATTGAATCATATCCTTTTTGATTAGGTTGTATACGTGGAACAGAGAAGATTACTTCTTCGTTATTTACATGCAAACAACCAAAATCCGTTTGATGAATTTCATCCAATTTCTTATCGGCTAAGCAATTAATCAATTCTTTTGATGCTTTGTCTCTCCATATTCTGTTGAATATATCAAGATCTCCATCAAATTGACCATCAGGATCAATTTCAATTCCCTTTGCGACCCATCTCTTGAATAAGACAGGACCGTCTTGTATTTCAACTCTTCCGAGTTTTGATTTGAATGAACCAATCATAGACAAGGCTGAAGCCATATGAGTTGGAACTGAAGCTGTATTATAAAAGACAGCTTTTAGAGGTTGGAGCTCTGTTTTCTGCGAATCAGATAACGTATAATAAAGTTGCCGAGCAGCCTTGAAATAACACTGGGCTTCCAACTTCTTTACCAAGTATTTGGACTTTTGAAGGCCTAAATTGGTACGATCAAATACTGATGATAACAGGTCAGTAAAAGGTTTAGCGATAAGACCAGGTAGCTCAGGATTAATTGGAAAGGTACCAATAGGTGCTGTTTCAACGACAGAATCAAGAGGCTTTGGATCAACTACAATCCAAGAAAAATCTGATTTAGTGTATATTTCTCCAGCAGGTTTAATTTGGATGCAAGACCTGTTGTTTTTGTGATGTTTAGTGTTTCCATTGTTAGGGTTATCCCTAGGAACTGCATATTCAGCATTCAGATTACCTTGATTGGGTTCTTCCATGAATGAAGAGTACGATAAATTTACTTAATTAGTGGCAGTTAGGCTAAAAAAAGGTACGGTGTCGAATAAAAATAACGGTATGTAACAGCTTTTTATTTTTTTTTATTGCAATGGCATCGATACTTCATAGGATCATTTAGATAGGTCACGCCCTCATCATTCAGCAATCATTATGTCACAGCTTAAAAGTGTAGAATTTTTATTTTATAGAAAGTTGTAAGTTTTAAATTTTTAATCACGTGATTAAAAGTTTACTTTATAATTTATCTTTGGCCCACAAATGCATTTTTGTGTCAGTCGGTGCCTGACATTTTTGAAACAAAGATTTTCGGGCCCGAATGTAAAATGCAATGAAGACTGTCACAACCTACACTGATCTTAAAGGATTTACGCTCACCACGGAGTCACATGTTTCTCAATTTTCCAAATACCCTGGTCTTATCCAATTCTGCTACTCTAGCCGGCCTAATTCTGCATCATCTGCAATAAAGGAAGCGACACTCAACTACTTCAAGATCATATTTTTGGCGATAAGTTTGCAACTTTTTGTGATCAAATATAGTCCAAAGTTAGGAATAAAGTTGGCATGGGATCTTCAATGGTTAGATGTGAAATATTTATGGGGATTTGTGTTGCTGACTTTGGTATTTTGGCAGTTTAAATTATATCCAGGTATGTCGTACTTGTATTAGGTAGACCTGTTGAACAGGATAAACTAACATTCATTTTTTAGAAGAAACCTTTTTAGTTCTTCAAGACCACGGTGTGCAATTGAAATCATCAGGATCATTCCCAATCTTTACCAGCGATTCTCATTTCATCAGTAAAGCTGACGTGTTGGATATTTTAATAAATGAAGCTTTTGTTGCATACAAAATTCACTTCGTTTTGGTCATTATTGAAGCAGGTGCTGAGGAAATGAGAGTTGTATTTAAAGGGTTGCAACCGAGAAAAGATGTTGTGGAAAGAGTTTGGAGACAGGCTAGGGAATGTTTTTTCGAGGCTCCTGAGTGAATTTGATTGACTGATAATGTTTGATGTGGTTATTTTACTTATATCCTACTGTGTAGGTAACTATTTTTGCCTTGCGATGAGTGAACACTGAATTGAGCGTCGAATAATAAATGTTGGTGAAGTTTGGAATTTAATGCTATCATCACCAAACAACCTTATTTTTAAAAGGTCTGTGACGACTAGTCTGTTTCCGTCATGTTTTTTTTACAAAATAAAGGATGTGATTTTCCAGCATTTTAAGTTTCTCTTTTGATACTTACGAAAACGTTGACATTAGTTGTATGTATATATAATTGTCGTGGTCCTTTTGTACCTCTTGCTCATAATGAGTTCCTCTTTAAAAATCAAAATTACTCTCTGAGGGAAAGAGTTTAAATATTTTAATTGAATGGTTTTACCTTTTGCAAATGGATTAGTATAATTATTTTTATATTTTAGGATTGACCATTTTAACTTATCGATTTTTTATTCTTAACGTAGACTGCATCGATTCCTACTTGTGATCCTGAAAGGCTGAATTAGACAGATAAATTTCTGTAATCCTCTTTCCTATCAATCTGTTAATCATCATTTCTAATATTTAATTTTTATCTATTGAACGCTATATAATTCTTTTGTAAAACCACTACTTTTATTGATAATATACGGTTTTGTAAAAATATTTTGGTAACTTATGTTCCCCTAACGGAAAGTTCCTCGGGGCCTCCCCTCGGGCTCCTATGGAGAACAATTGCTTCTTTCCAGAATTCATTATTTTCTTATTTTATATATAACACGTTATTCTTAAAAAAAAGTTAATAAACAATTGTTTGTTAGTTACCTAATGGTTTTGACTTTTTTTCAAAACAAAGCAAAAAAATAGTGCCAGAATGTATATTTTTATGTTATTCTCAACACGATATCATATAGTTGACACTACAGAGATGCTAAATTATTTGGTAAGTTGAAATAAAATTATGATAAAGAGAAAACACAAAAATAATTACTTAATTTTTATTTAGAAAATCCATGAAAACGGTAATGATATATTTATTTGACTGTCAAAGTGCAAAATGAAGAATTACTGAAAACTTCATATTAAAATTTAATACAACTTGCGAATTACCCATTTATCTAATAATCCACAACAATGTTACAAGAAATATTTATTCATTTCAAACAAAATCTCTTTAGCGACTAATATAATGAACTCTTTTGTTTTCGGTTGCTAAGAGATTTCTTTTGCTTTTTAACAATTTTTTGAAGAATAAGTTATTTCCTAACGCTGCTCATAACTTTTTAATAAGTTGATTGAATTGTTCGAAAGTATTATAAAATTTCAAATGCTTTGCAACTAGTAGTATCACGATAGTCTATTTCGACAATCATAAACGATCGAAGACTTTTTTATGCCTTGAACAAAAACATTTCTTTGTCAATATCACTGTTCTATTCAGACACAAGCAAATTTAGATGTTCCAGCAACTTACTTCTGTTTTAAAAGCAAACCTGGGCAGTTACAACATAGATGAAAGAACAGATAAATTTTAAAATGTGTATATAAGTATTGAATGCTGAAATTTCTCTAGACAGACTCAGTATCCTTAATTTTTTTCATAAGTTTTATATCTTTTTATATATTTCAAGATTTATCTGTTGAAATATACCTATATTTATAATTATAGTCTTGTTAGAACAACATGTAGTTGTGTTTACATACTTTTGGTGTGAAGTCTTCATTATTTTTGTCAATCTTTTCAATACATACTTCTCAATAAAAATTGTGGTGCAAGAAATTAAGTGTAAGAATACTTACATATATATATATATATATATATATATATATATATATATTTAAAATTTTATTAAAAATGGTTTTTAAAACATATTAACACAACAAGAAAAGTTAATTATTATGAACTAATATTTATTGATGTTAAAATTCTTTATCATTATTGTTTGTGTAAATTTTTAAAACATTTTTAACATATTAAAGAATTCTCTAACCTTTGTCCATAAAAAGCTTTTCTGGTTACTTGTACAATTGTATAGTTCGTTTTTGAAGTAAAACATCTAATTTTTTGTGTTTAATTTTATAAATGTTAATGTCAAAGTCTTTTATTACTGTTGAAACGCAAAAGGTTTACAACTTTTGTACAATAAATTTAAACCAATAAAATTTATTAAAATAGAATAAAATACTTTTTCATCTATATCAAATTATTAGTATAACTGCTATTTTCAAAATTTAAGTAGCTTTAGTAAACGATAAATAGTGAAACAGTCCATGATAGAAATATTGTTTATTCAAAAATTTTGAGCAACTGTTTTGACAATTGGAATACTAATGACTTTGTGGTGACAAACTAGTTTAGGTGTTTACCGTATTCCAATCCGCCGACTTATCACTAAGAGGATAAAATTTGTGGCTAGATTTATGTTTTTAATTTTATCCAATTAGCTACTTGTATTTACAAAGATATGCCCAAATGCAATAATTAAGTTGGGACTTTGTTGGGCCACCTTCGTATCTGTTTATTTTTCTGACATGTTATCAATTTTACCGCTTACAATTGGTAGTTATGCAATGCAAATGTGTACTCATGTAACAAAAGCAAAAATTATCATTTCATTTCCAGTTAATAACGCCACTAATGTGTATTTATTATATATGCTCGTAATAATCATAATTTATCACAGTTTATAATTTTAAATCACGTAACAATTGTGTTCACAAGAAGATAAAAAAAAGTAATACACAAGCATACGTATTAATTAAATATTTTACTCTCATGATTAAGCCAAAATAATTAAAGCATGTGGTAATTTTGATCTTCAAAAAGGAAGGATTAAGATAAATTTTAATCGATACGGTATGTATTATCACTAAGCCAAAACTAGTAGTCATATAACGGGGATTAATCTATTGTTTCCATCGCCCCGTAGGCCTCGGTATTGTTATATTTTTTTAAAGTTATTGAGCTATTATCTTTCTTTGCTTTGAACCATTGAACATGTTATGTATTTAGTTATACTTCATAGTGCTTCTTTACATTTGTTTAGAAAATAGATACGCATATATATATTTTTTTGAGCATCTTATTTTTTCTTTAAAATAAATAATTAAAAATGTGTTGAATGTTGTTTTTCTTAGTAAATCTTGTATAATTAATGTACTTATTTCAGCACACAGAAGTTCTGCAACTCAAGTATTAATTATTCTATTGTCAAAGATTTTTTTACTTTGTAACCTTAGTTTCCATCATCTTAATTTACTTCTAGATGACAAGTCCATTGAATATGAAGATATGCAGTTTGGGAGAATTTAAAAACATAATTCAAAAAAGGTGTTAAAATATAAACTATATACGTATCAATAAAATTTGCATAACTAAACAAAAATAAAACAGAAAAGGAACGAAAAAAGGCGCTACATTTTGATAGTAGTAGTAGTGACATTGACTCCGTCTTCCTTATCATAATCATCCTTGATATCTGATTCTTGGTCAATGACGATATCATCGAATCCTTCAGCAACTTCAGATAACAAAATATCAACATCAATAGCATCAGGTTCACTCCATTTAGATCTGACTTCAGGAGGAGGCCAGAAGTAACAAACTCCGTAGTAGAAACCACTAGCTACAATAAAACCTGCAAAGAAGTTCAAATTGTAGATGTAAGTAGCACCAGCAGGGACAGTGGCACCTACAGCACCAGCGAATCCGACAACGTTAATTAAAATACCTGCAATATAGGCAGAGTAAGCACGCCATGAGATACCCCACTTGTACATATAAGTAGATCCAGTTTCAAGGGTAAACAAATCTTTAACAAGGAAATGACCCTTACGAACAAAGTAATAGTCAGATGCAATGACACCGGCAATAGAAGAAAGGAAAACGGAATATGCGGAAAGGTAAGTTGTGAACATATTTGAGGAAGCAAATAGATTCCAGGGGCACATGACAAAACCAACCAAAGCGCAAATATAACTTCCACGACGGATGTTAATGTATTTAGGGAATAATGCAGTAAGATCTGTACCAGCAGAAATGGAGTTGGCAGCAATGTTGGTTCCTAATTGAGCAAGACAGAAGACAGAAGAAATAAGAAAAACACCAGTACGAGCACCAGCATCTGCATTGTCAAGGAAGTAAGAAAGAACTTCAAGAGGGGACCAAAGGGTTTCGCCTACAATAATTGTTGATGCGGATGAAACAATGATACCAATAAAAGAGGTCAAAGCAAATGCTGTGGGAATAGTAATAGCTTGTGACCAAATAGCAGAACTTCTTGATTTCGAAAAACGTGTGAAATCTGGATCATTGACAATGAGAGTAGCAAAGTTAGCAATACAGTTCATAGTGGAGTTAATAAAAGCCCAAGCAAGAGCAGATCCTTGAAGGGTACTAGGTTGGTGAACAACTGGTCCGATGCCTCCAGCTTTTTTGATAGTCCAAATAAGAAATCCAATTCCTGCAATAGGAACTAAATAAGCTTTAACAGTGAAGAGATGTTTGATTTTGTAAACTGGGAAATATAAGGCAGGGAGTGAACACAAACTGAACAAAAAGAAACACATGAATGCAAAAGTTGTAGTACCAGAATTAGGAATACCATTAGGCATATCAATAGCTTGAGGCCAAATAGCTCTGATCATAAGCTGAACACACTGGCCACCTAACCAAGCTTGAACACCGTACCAAATACAAGCCATCCCGGCACGGTTAAAAACAGGCCAGTAGGAACCAAAAATACCAAAACTGGATCGGGAAAGAACAGGGAAAGCTAAGTGATATACGGCACCCAATCTACCCATCATAACAATAAAAGCTCCAACAATACCATATCCCAACCAAACAGAAATCCAGACTTGCCACCAAGCTAATCCAGCAGTAACACCAGTGGAAGCAATTTGCCAAGTATTGATGTTGAATGAATCAGCAATCCAGAACGCAACGAAGTTCCAAAAGCCCCAGGTTCTTCTCTTTGGTTCGATAGGTTGAAGATCGTAGTTCTGTAGGAATAACTCTTTTCCAGATAACCCTGGTTTATGTTTTGTTTCTAACTTTTTGATGAGCTCCGAGAATTTGATCATTGTGTAGAAATAGAAGATGATTACACCAGAGGAACTGATATCGTGGAAGGTGGAGAAGTCTGAGGATGATGACCAGAAGAAAGAAAGAAAAATAAACAAACGCAGGGAAACATTTTATTTATATTTATGCTCTACCTGTAATCTTCTGCAGTTGATTCTTATCACCCTTATTTAGACATATCCTCATGAGGCTAATGGTGTTAGCATGAAAGTCCCAGGTACAAAACCTATTTTAAGATTAGTATGATAATGCAAGATTGTACAGTACCTAAATTGAAATTTTCTATTATTTATTTTTCACTATTTTTTATGTAATCCATATATGTATTCATAGGGCAGATTTCAGGTATGTTTCGCCGACGGCAGATGGCCGAAGGGCTTTATTCCCGGGACGGTTGACGACCGTTATTATTTGTGGAGGTTAAGGTTAGAGTGTAAATAAGCATGTACGTATGTATGTATGTATATAGCACTATGAGGTAATATCGTGTTATATATGTTCAAAGTTGTAATAGTCTTACAATCTCGTCACCACTCATATGCATTTACTTGTGATCCATTTGTAAAATGTTTACTGTACATTAACTGTCAAAAGAGTATTTAGGGACTTTTGATCTTTATATTCTTTATCTTCATACAATATATATAGTTGATAACAACTTTATAAAACGGCCAGTGGTAATCTCTTTCAAAACCGTTTCCCGGTGAAAGAACTTCATTATCCACTGAAAAATTGCTTACACTAAAGAATCCTAAGCAAATGATCGATCCCAAAAAAACTAAAAAGCAAACACGTAAATTGATCACAATATTTTCAAATACGGCCAATCTGCGCATGTGAATGTACCTTGTTGTACATGCATATATATGTATTTAAGTTCATACAAATGACTCTGGATATATAGAGGGATAATATCGTGATTTATATGTTCAACAAAAAAAAATAAAAAAAAAGTGGTATTACCGACAAGTTTCAACTTCCAATTGCCGGCCTGTCCGGGTGGGCCAAATCTTAACTCTTGGTTCGAACCTGATATAGAGCGCATTTGCTTCGGCATTTTCTATCCCACTACAGCCCACTGCGCTAACATCCTTACTATACATCACGGTACATCTGGTTTCTGGTTTTTCCTATGGTTCCGCCATGTTTCCATAATATGTCCAAACCTGTTATATCTAGAGTATATACATGTAACAAGAATACGATTCTCAGATAAAACATGAATGTACATATGTACTAATAATTCAAATGGGTGACTATTTCATCTGGACACCTACCTCCATGATCATTTTATTTCAAAGCCAAGAATTTCACCCCTGAAAGATTATGTCCAGCACTATGGACATTAATACACCTATTGCTGAAATGAATATATTTATAACACTAATACTTTTCTACTCCGATTTTTTCTTGGTGTGTAAATAATTGATATAAGTTGTGAAAAATCAAACTTTTGTCAACTAAAAAATATATTTGAGAAAAATAAGAAATTTTTAAAAAAATGCCGTGTTGGTACTATGTATTTAAAGTTAGCGCGATTTTCTGTAATACTGGCTTTGTACCCTACATATAGAGCAATGTACATATTACCAGTACAAAAGTGTCGGCACAACATCAAATCTTCAACGGTTCGGAGTCAAATCAAAAGATCTCAATTTTCAATTGAAAAAAATTTTCTTAGGTTCCTTTCATCTTTTAATAGGTCTAAAAGTGGCACAGACTTGTTGAAATCATCATGTTTTTGACAATCAAATGAAAAAAAAATTAGAGAACTACGTTACGATCAAGGTGTAGCGAGTGGGTGTAAAACAAATGATTATAGTATAGGTTGATTTTGGGCTATTTAAATAGGATCGACACATGTTAGTAAATATATAACTCCGAGATCATTACATATGTTAATTTTACTGATACATACATATATATATATAAATGTAACAATCTCTATTTAAACATACTTCAAAGTTTATACTCAAATGATTGATATATTTCCTAAGTTGCACACGTGAACATACAATACACGTATTGGCAAATTATTCGTTTTAAATTTATTCCGATCATAATATGTATAAATGGTCTAACCGTCCAAAACATTATTCCATGAGATTAAGACAACAGATGCAACCGTTTTTGTATTTCTACTTTCCTTGGATGGAAAAGTCATCGGAGTTAATGAGGTATACTTTTCAAAAGGTATTCTTTAATATAACTGAGAATACATGTACATACAGGTTAAATTGAATACAAATAAATATGTAGCCTGCTTTAACAATGATCCTCCCCTTAAAGATCTTCATCTGTTTCGGTAGAAACTGAGGTTAATATTTGTAAAATATGTCTACAGCAATACATGGTTCGTAAATGAGATGTAAAGTAATTTTGTTCTGCCAGTGTGATAGTATTATTACCATTTTGAGTACTTTTTTTTTATCAACACATTGTTTAGGATCTAATCTCTCTAGAAATAATTTATAACTCCGAATCCAAACTCAGCGCGTATATCTCTCTGTTTGCATGTACATACATAGTACATATTAACAAATAAATTTCTGAGTGTATAGATACCAACTGAATAATAAGACAATTTAATTTCTACTTTCACAATCAAAATTAACTTTCCCTCGGCATGGACCTTGTCTACCCACGTCCTCTACTAGGACACATATCTTTTACACAAATACTTATATCTTTAATATATCAGTGTCGTTATTGACAATGTTATATCTACAATCGTAATTCTTCTCCTTATCTTATAATTAATCTATAAACGTAGATGTCTATTATGTGGATACTCGTTCTTGATATAGTAGCACAATACACTTTTTACCAACTTGCATGATTATTTCAGTTTGATAAACAAGCTGATAACAACTCCGCTTCTAAAAACTTATGAGAATTAACATGGCCCCTGTAGTAGATCACATTTCCTTGAGTTACAAAGTCTGGGGTACGGAGTGTATCATGGAAGAAAGAACAGTAAGTATATGTACCATTTTGGCGCGGGAAATACTTATCAAAACTATATATGATGGGTTACTACCTACATATGCAAATGGGTACATCTTACAAGTAACAACTAGAATTGGGAATACTGATTAAAATACTCATCATTTTCTTGTTTCCTTAACATACCTACCTACTTATTTTATGTTACTGTAAGGAATTCAGTTTTTCAAAAATTTCATATATCCATCAAGTAAATACTTGGCGGTCCCCAGTCATTATCATGTAAAAATTAAGTGAAATATCTACATATGTAGATAATCATCATATTTAGTTCTTAATATTTTCAAATTACAAGAGAATAAAAATTTATCAAAGATAAATAATTATATTTAATTTAATTTTAAATTATTTTCTAATAGTGATGTAAAATGTTTTATTTTCATACTTAATATCCTTTTATTGTATCTCAAAAAAAATCATCCAGAATTAATAGATTTTGTGATTTAATATGAGTGTATCAAAGTGATATAGGTACCAAAAACGCAAGTATTAAAAGATATATATTTTCAATTGCTTGAAAGTTCTGCATAAATTTTTAATACATATGTACATATTAAATTTCTTAATTAAATTGATATAAGAAAACTAGAAAAGTATGAACCTGTTGTAAAATAGAAAATAAAACTTACTATTTGGTAAACGCTTGAATGAATCAGTTGTAATATTTATTTTACTTGTAGTTTAACACTGGTACTTTGGGTTTTTCTATGGATTTATCCACATAAAATACAATTGTGTTAAGTAGTTTAATTCATAGAAATCTTGGAAACAACTGAACTAACCAATTTTCGTTATAAAGGAATAAATTTTCAGTTAGTGATCAATCATCAGGTTTCCAACTTTAAATATTATCTGACATATACCTATTAATACTACCAAATTTTGTAGTTCTATGAACTTTGTAATCTTTTAAGTGATTAGGATAAGGTATTAATTTCTTACTTTTTGTGACATTCCAACCATGGACTGCATTCCATATGTCCAACTACATGTCAACACCTACGTGATTAACACATTTATTTTGCTGGATATGTAATGATATGGGCAGTACTCAGAATCTCTATAAAAAATTTATTTCTTTAACTAAATATAAGGTAGAAAGATCGTAATATCTTCTTGTTATCAAGACTGGCATGTAAAACATTTTACTTAAATCAACAATTGTTGCTTCAAAATTTCATTCATCATGTAAATTAAATTAAAACTTTACAGTATGTACGTATATTTTGTAAACCTCATAGCTGAAATGGTATCATATTTCTGGCTGAAGGAAGAAAAACTTTACACCATTACTACTACATTTAAGGCTGACAAAGACTGGGATCACAACAGAAAAAAAAGGAAAGTCCTCGCGGCCTTATTTCCGGTATAGGCAAATCTATCTCGACACTCTTTCTTTATTTAAAGGGGCGTTAGATATTAGATATTTGTACAACGTGTAGAAACATTCACAAATCTTTGAATACAAGCACGGAGTAAACTTATATGATGTTGTGTAAGATATAAAATGTTACTTAATAGCTGGGTTAGCAGTGAACTCACCCATAAAAAAAAAATAAATACAGTGAATGTATGTCCCTATCCATAAAAATTTTTAAACCTAGTGAGCACAGAGTTTTACAGCATGTAGTAGAAAAGATTCTACTCTTTTTGTAATACCCATCATTGAAACAAGCTATGGCAGATGATTTTCCCTGGTAATTTTAAGTTGGAGTTGTTCCTAGCGTACCTGCTTAACCCTAACCCGGAGAATTTTTTGTTTTGTTTTGTATATAGGCAAGAATTCTAATCATCTTCTATCAACTCCCTACACTTGATCGTCATCATGTCAGTGATAACAGAATTAGCCAGTGTTCTCTGGTCGTTTCGTTTTTTGCTTTTGCCGGTTGCACCTTTTTTGATAAAGAAAAGTATTATATTATACCGAAATATACGGCGGTTTGGTGTTTCCGCCGATACTATATCTTCGAAAAATTGGTCTATTGCGACGATTTTGGGTGTATTGGCTTTACTTCATAGTCTCCCACTCGGATCAAATGAGATTAACCTATTATTAATTACGAATACTTCAGCCAAGACGTCAGCTGAAACGATTGCAAAAAGATTATATACGTTTTTTGGATCGGAGTTGGAGGATCTACCAAATGCTAGTGAATATAATATGGAAAGAGTTCTCGAGAGAATGTCTTCAAATGAAGGAAGATTATTATATCTCATTTACGGTACATCAGTTTTTGCTAACTGTGAATGGTGTAGAGCTGCCAATCCCTCGTCATTTTGGTTGTTTTCTTTACCATCTCTACTGTTAAAGCATTTATTAAACTTTTTTCCGATTGCAGTTATTACAACTTCATCATTGTCAACCTTAAATGCTAGGCAATTTGCAACTTCCACAAGGATTATAGCCTTTTTATTATTAGTTCTTGATGCAATTTTGATTTATCCCGATTATGCACTTCGTCTAGTTGAAAGAGGGTATTCCCATTGGTCTTTTGAAATATTCAGACCAAAAATTTTTGTATTTTCAAATATTATCCTTGCAAACTTGATTCTTCTTTCAGCATCCGGAATTATGTTTTCAACCGGGGAGATTTCTTTTATTTTAAGCAAGAAAATTGTTAAACAATTGGGAGCTTCAATTGACCGATTACGATTGTCAATATTACTACACACAAATGTCATTCCTAGTAATCCTGAATTGAGAAAGAGATATATACAATGGGCAGAAGAAGTAACAGAACTTGAAAATGAAATCAGAAGCTTACCAAATATTGTAGAAGCAAAAAAGATTGCAAAAGAACGAGTGAGATCTGGTATTACTCAATTAGAATCGGAGTGTGGAAAACTCGTGGAGGAAGTATTATCTGCTTAAATATTTGTGAACCTTTTTATCTTGGATGCCTTCCTGTTAGTACTTTTCTTAAGCTATTGATATAATCAATATCTACGCGTATTTTTGCTATATAGAGATTTTTGTATAGAAAAACATTTGAATTGTAACAAAATAAAAGCATGATTATTATCGGGCATCAAAACTTCCTAATTACAAGAATGGTTTTTATATACCGAAACCGTTAACTTAATAAACTTGGTAAAATATTGTACTTTAACCTTCTTCAAAACACTCAAATGAATCAGTACATAATTTGTAGAAGTAATAAATTTGACAATTTCAATCCCCGATTTTGTTTTGATGTAATATATATTTTTCTAAGGTAACCCAAATTGGTTTAATAACAATGAAATAAATTTTTATTGGTGAATGTATTGTTTTTACAATAAGCACAAAAGTGTAACT
>JAJMJJ010000090.1:0-50627 GCA_030568955.1 Geotrichum siamense (nom. inval.) | reverse complement strand
AAAAAAAAAAAAAAAAAAAAAACTCATCTACCAACATTTACCAAACTGCTAATCTCCCTATAAAACCACCACCATCACATAACTAAAAAAACAAAAAAACAATGGGGACTTATAGAAAGCGATTTAATGAAAAGGCCCGAGCAGGGATGCTTGCAAAGCAAGAAAAGCTTAAAGCAGCTAGACAAAAACAATTTAAGCGAGCTGAAGAAGAACAGAACCGAGAAAAAGTAAAAGAAAAGGAACGAATTGAAATGGAATTGAAGATTAAAGAAGAAGAACGAGATCCAAATGCAGAGATTTTGAAACCATTGACGGATGAGGAGAAACGAGAGAGGAAAAGAAAGTTGGAAGAGATTGTTATGGAATCGAGGAAAGAGAAAGATGGGAAAGTGTCGAGGAAAAAGAAAAAGAGATTGGATAAATATATTGTATGTGTTGGATGGATTTGCTTGTTATGGTGATCTATTAATTATGTTACTAATTGTGGCATTATAGGAAAAACAAGTCAAGAAGGAAGAAAAGAAGGTGCTGTTTGAAAAATTGGCGGAATCAAGAATGGATACTAGTGTGTTCAAGAGTATGAAAGAGCTGGGAGCTGGACGAGAAAGTCATCGACAAAAGTTTGAAGAAGCATTAGCATTGGAACAAGCAGGTTTAGGTGATGAAGAAACTAAAAATATTGTTTATGAGCCACACCAAGTTAAAGATTGGGAACAAGATGATGAAATGAAGAAAATGTTTGAACCAAGCAAAGATGACGAGGAGGAAAAGAAAGAGTCTTCATTTATTGATTATAGGCCAAAGAATCCGATTGGGAAAGGCTTTGGGTTTGCTAATATTCAGACTGTGGTTGAAAAGAAGGCTAGTCAACCTGTAAAGTATAACTGGAGACAGAGATTGGCAAATGAGAAGGCGAAGAAACATGGTGTCGATTTGGCGGAAATTGATGGAGAAACTAGTTCGTCATCTGAGAGTGAATCTGAATCTGAATCTGAAGAAGAGGAAAGTGAGTTAGAAAAGGAAGAAGAAACAGAGGATGAATGGGAAGGATTCGAAGATCAGCCTGATCAAAATGTGGTGAAGGAAGCAGAAGAAATTGCAGCCGAAGAAAAAAGTGAATCTGAAAATGAATCTTCTGAAGAAGATGATGATGAAGAGGAAAATGTCGATAGTCCTAAAGTTTCAAAAGGTAAGGAATTTATGGATTGGGCTAAAAAACAAACTGAAGATGATGAGCCAATCAATCGAGAATTACCCAAATATGAAGGTACATACATTCCACTTGATCGACCTGAAGATAAAGAAATTCTTCCTGCCGATTATTCGAATGCCCATATGAATTCAGACCGTAAATCATATGTTGTCAATGTTCAAAGAACAGAGCAAGTTCAAAATATACGAATAAAGTTACCTGTTGTTGGAGAAGAACAAAGGATTATGGAAGCTATTCATAATAATAGTGTTGTTATTGTTTGTGGAGAAACAGGTAGTGGTAAGACTACACAAGTGCCTCAGTTTTTGTTTGAAGCAGGATATGGTAGTAAAGGAAGTGATATGCCGGGAATGGTGGGGATTACGCAGCCGCGAAGAGTGGCAGCAGTTAGTATGGCACAGAGAGTAAAGGAAGAGTTAGGTGATTGGGGACATGTAGTAGGACATCAGATTAGATTTGATGCAAATGTGAAAGAAGACACTGCATTAAAGTTTATGACCGATGGTGTACTGCTAAGAGAACTGAGTGCAGATTTTGCATTAACGAAATACTCTGCTATTATTATCGATGAAGCACATCAAAGAGGTGTTAATACTGACTTGTTGTTGGGATTATTGTCAAGAGTAGTTAGACTTAGAAATGAATCAAAGGATGAATTTGGACCATTGAAATTGATTATTATGTCTGCTACTTTGAGAGCTCAAGACTTTGTTGGTTTATTTGATTCACCTCCTCCAATTCTTAATGTCGAAGCAAGACAGTTTCCTGTTTCTGTCCATTTTAATAAGAAAACCCCATTCAATTATTTGGATGAAGTTTATAGGAAAACGTGTAAGATCCATCAACGATTACCACCAGGAGGTATTTTGATTTTCTTGACGGGACAAAATGAGATTACCAATATGTGTAAAAGACTAAGAAAAGCTTTCCCTGCAGTATCGAAAAAAGAAAAGAAGATAGAAATGAAAGACGAAGAAGAAGAAGGAGGTAATATTCAGGTTAGAATTAATCCGAAAGATGCGGCTACGGAAGCAGAAGATGTGGACTTTGGTATTGATCAGGAAGAAGATGTTGATGACGATTTTGATGTTGCAGAAGAAGAACAAGATGAAGAAGGGTTTGATGAAAAGCTTGAAGAAGGACAAGATGCAAATGCGCCATTACATGTTTTACCACTATATTCATTATTGCCTACGAAGGAACAAATGAAAGTTTTTGAAAACCCCCCAGAAGGTAGTAGATTATGTGTAATTGCTACTAATGTTGCTGAGACTTCGTTGACTATTCCTAATATTCGGTATGTTGTTGATTGTGGAAGATCGAAAGAAAGAGTTTATGATGAGGAGACAGGAGTTCAACAGTTTATTATTAATTGGATTAGTAAGGCGAGTGCAGATCAAAGATCAGGTCGTGCTGGACGTACAGGACCTGGCCACTGCTACCGTCTCTTCTCCTCTGCCGTTTACGAACGTGATTTTGACCAATTCACCCAACCGGAGATTCTACGCATGCCAACCGAAGGTCTCATCCTTTCCATGAAATCCATGGGCATTGACAAAATCCTCAACTTCCCGTTCCCAACCCCACCATCACCTGAAATGTTGCAAAAAGGATTAAACCTACTAAAATATTTAGGTGCATTAAATGATGATAATGATGGGAAATTGACTGATTTAGGCAAATCTATGAGCTTGTTTCCACTAAGCCCTAGATTTGCTAAAATGGTAGTAGTCGGTAATCAGTTTGGTTGTTTGCCTTATGTTGTTTCGATAGTTGCAGGACTTACTGTGGGTGATCCGTTTTTGGCCCAACACGAACTTGGTATTCAACAATCCTACAGCAATGATGAAGATGACGAAGAAGAAGAGGAATCATCTGTAGAAGACAAAGAATTTAAACGGCAACTTCGCAGTGACTACTTTCGCGTCCAATCCCTTTTTGCTTCTCTAGACCCTCAAAGTGATGTTCTTAAACTCCTTAGTGCAATTTGTGCATACGACTATTCTCCCGCTTCTGCACATTTCAAGTTCTGTGAAGCCCACTACCTTCGTCCCAAATTGATGGACGAAATCCATAAACTTCGTCTCCAACTTCTTCACTTGATAGATCTTTACACCCCAACCACCACCCATTATGCCAGTGCTGGTACAGGGAAACTCAAACCTCCTGGTAAAACCCAAATCGTTGCCCTAAAACAAATTGTAGCTTCTGGGTTTATTGACAAAGTTGCTATAAGAGCCAATTTAATATCGGACGATTTACCCAAAGTTTCCAAATCCAACATTGTTTCAATCCCTTACAAAACACTTTTCCCTTCATCCTCCTCACTGGAATCAGACCCTTACGTTTACATCCACCCTTCTTCTCTCCTTTCCAATCTTGGATCACAACCCCCTGATTTCCTCATCTACCATTCTCTCCAAACTTCCTCTTCCTCATCATCTAATACCACATATCCCAAAATCCGCATGCAACTCCTTACCCCAATCTCTCCTTCTCAGCTCACAAACCTCACGTTACCTTCTTCTTCCCTCCTAACTTTTTCAAAACCTATAACTTCCTCCCCCAAATATGCTCCTAAAGACATTATTCCAAACAAAAAGAGGGAATGTTACGTTATTCCTAGATTAGGTGCTGCTATAGGCTTAGGTGGCTTGGGATGGGATTTGCCTGTCATTAAAGTTGTACAAGTAAAGAATGGTAATGGTTGGGAAGTAGAGAGAAAAATTATTAAAACCTAGTCATTAATTGTTTTAATGATTGAAGTCATGTTGTATATATGTATCTATCAGAATATAGACGTTTAATTAATTTTTAACAATTTAATTTTTTTTTCCCTCTCTTTTACTTGAACTACATTATTTTATAATACCTAGAATTAGATGACGTAAATTTTTATGGATTTGCTATATATGTTTTTATCCCCATATAACTCATTCAGTCACAATATTACATTCTCTCAACCTTTGTACAATTTTTACTGGATCAAATTGTGGCACTGCAAGAAAAAAAAAAAAGAGTTAGTTCAAGTAAATTCAAAAATAATACTCTCACTTATCAAATTTCCAAAAGTAGAAAAATGAAATCACATATAACTAAGCAAAAAAAAAAGTACTTACATCCAGAAACATTAGCTGGTGGTAACACAGTTAACAAATCCATTACAACAAGTGGTAAAGAATTTCCAATATTGGGTCCAGTTAAAGTAGAGTTATTATTAGTGTTGTTGTTGCTGTTGTTATTGGAAGATGGTGAGGCAAGTCCAAGAACATCAGGTACACCGCTAGCGTTATGCTTGGATTTGGCACGCTTTCGTGTTGCTAATTTCTTGGATCGTACAGATCCCATAGTTTCATCCTCGGAAGATGAAGAAACATCTGAAGAATCACGTTTGCCTAAGGTAGTACTACTAGTACTGGACGGAAAATCGATAGAACGAATTGGGTTATAGTTTTTGGCGTCGTAACGTTTAATAAAAAGTTCCATTGCCGATTCTAAATAATAAAATGTTAGCATAATATCACAAATAAATAAATAAAAACAGGTGAAAACTTTACCTTCTGGATATAACGATTTGTATCTCTCTTCCAACTTTCTCAACGATTCCAATTCACCAAACCTTGCCTCATATTTTAAAAAGGTTTGATACAAACTTTTAGCTTCGACCACCGGAATTTTTGCAATTGATTTCTCAAACAACGCTCTAGCATTTGTAACATCTCTAATTCTAATAAGATATTCCAAATATCTTTCGATATATTCTGGTTCTAGCGAGAATTTTTTAAGCCCAAGTTCAAGAACTTTAGTAGCAATATCGGGTCGATCATTTTGTAATTCCATAAAAGCTGAAGCAACAAAAATATGGAAGGTGGAAAATGAAGAATTACGACATTCTGAAAAAATAGCACGTGCGGGTTGAATTCCTTCCATACGTTTGACTGCTCGCATAAATGCAATGTAAACATATGTAATATTTTTAAATTGAAGTTGATGTGGACCTTTCGTGGTCGCAGTAGTGGTAGATGTGGAAGAAGAATCATTTGAAGGCTCAGGAATATGCGGAAGGTTCATTTTGAGATTTTCAATTAATGTCTCATAATTTTTACGCGCAAATGAATTTTTACCCATAGCTTCCAATGTCTCTGCAGATTTATAAAACAACAATGCACTAGTTGGGTTAGCTTTCATTCCCATATTCAAAATTTCTAATCCTTCCTCAGCTTTATCATTTATAAACGCATAATCTGCTGCATCAAACCAAGATTCTGATGAAAACCACATATCCAATACCATTTGTTTATAAACAAACTCAACTCTTTTCTTAATCGCATCTTTATCAGTAGATTCCAAATGATTCGACTTTTCCCATGCAGCCCAAGCTTTCCAAATTTTTAGTTGTTGATCAATTTTCATTCCTGTCTGTGGTGTTCCCGTTTTAACCAGGTCGGCTGTAATATTTTGTAATTCTCTCAAGCATGATCTAGCTGTCATGTAAGATGCTGATTTATCTGAAATGAATTTTCTTGCCGTTTTACTATTCATTTGATTCTCAAAAGTATTATAGGCATGCCAAACGTTTTCCAAATTATTCAATGGAATACATATAGCATTCCTATAAACCTTTCTTAACAAATCCATATTCTGTTGTTTATCCCAATCGGAGGCACCATTCATATCTTTACTTTTAATGAAATCAATATACTGCACCCAAATTCCACCACTTTCTCTATCCAACCCCACATGATCAAGAACAAATTCATAAGCTTGTTGAATCGTACTTCTCGCTTTATCTCCATTCAGCTGTACATCATTCATTCTTCTCACATAATCCAAATACAAAGTCCACAGTCCAAGGTTATAAATCTTTGTCAACGACTGTCCAAAAAGCTTAGCCACTGTACCAAATTCAGATAACGCCAATTCAAATTGAATATATTTGATCCATATTTCAGCAGCAAGAGGAAATCGTTCGACAGCCGACATGAATGTTTTCCTAGATTCTTCAAAATGTTTGCCATCATCAAGAATTTTGAGTAAACGAATCCAATTTTCAATGTTGGAGGGATCGGAATGGACTCTTTGTGTTGCTTGCTCAGTGATACTTAAAGGGGTTGCGGCTGCCGAGAGTTTAGTTGTAGTTGGTTGTCTGACGGGAGATAAAGGCTTTTTAACAATTTGAGGAGCAGTTGGTTCATATTCATCATCAATATCACTCTCTGACTTACTAACATCAGGTTCATTTTCTTTATCGTCTAGTTGTTTTATTTCCTCCTTAACATCTTCTTCTCTTACTTCATTTATCTCCTTTTCTTCATTTTCAACTTTTTCTTCATCAGTATTTTCAGTTACAGGTTCTTCTTCACTTTTCACTTCATTTGCTCCATTTTCTACTACTGCTTCTTTAACTACAGTGTCATTTACTGTGGTATTATTGATCTTGTTGTCACCATCTGTGCTAAGAGAGACAAATTCAGATGACTCAGACATATCTTTTTGTTTCAATTGATTTGGGGTGGAATGAAGGGAAAGGAAAGACTGATAATATCAGACTACTATGACGCGTAACAAAAAGTCTCGAAACCGTCAATTCTGATGTAGATGAATTTTCTACTGGTTCCAACATATAAAGGGCTAGGGTTTAACTTTGTATGCTAGGGAAATTTTCAGAGTGTGTCCTATCGCAGGGATCATGGCATAGAATGTTCTATGTATCAACACTAGAATATATGTCATGTATGCCATATACAAATTTATACCGGTACCTATGTGTTATTGAAGTCTGATATCATTTCGGCTCTTAATGTAATATTACCGACCACTCATGAGGGCCATATAATATTTCGCAGTAGTACGAACAAACCAATCAAATATATTCACCGACTAGAGCAGGGTAAACTTATCCAACTATGATTAACTTGATTTTACGATCTTACGATCATGTTGCTATCGTTAATACACTGGTCAGATATGAATAACAATACTCTAGGTGAACATAATAAAGTCAAAGAAACGAACTTAATATGTCATAGTTATTAATAACATGCGGAAGGCATAAAGTACTCGCCCTTTTATCGAATGCTTGTTCATTGTCTACCACTTTTACTTCCTGACGAGCCTTTCAATTCTTGCGAGTAGTACCTATTGAGTCTTTACAAACGAATTGGCTGATTGGAAAAGCTTGGCTGTTTTCTCATCTTGGATCGAGTTGACTCCTAGTAAGCACGTTCTCCCCAACACTTTGAATCTCTGTTTCAGAATCTGATATTCTGGGACGGTTATACTATGGATGCGAGTGGAAGATTGATCTTCTTTTTTACAGGAGACTTTATCGCCACTTTCACCTCAATTTCTTCCTGCTATCAAATTACTTGACCATTCAGCACTCCGTCGTATTTTCATTTTATTTTCCCATAACCCCTATAGTATGTGCCAATAGTTTCAGTGATCTTGGTTACCAAGCCTTTCACGATCGATATTTGACGATTCGTGTTCAGTACATAGCACTCTGTCTCTTTAATGCACTCGAAAACTGGTCATACGCCTTCCGGATCAGCCTCTGGACATAGTTCAGCTTAGTCTCGGCAGAATCACCTTATACTTCTCCACTTAGAGGGAAATGGTTTTGTTCATGATATTTCGATGAGTATATACTTTTCACCTTTCAGGTACAACGTATCCCCCATATTCATTTGCTCGGGACGCTACTACAATTGGTGGACTTTTTTCTAATTAAATGAATATATTCACTGTTTTCTGGATGTGGACCCTCCTTTACACCAAACACATCTCTCTTTTGTATTGAGCTTCTCAGGTTCACTTATTATCAATTTTTTTGGAGCCTATAAATTTGAAGTAGGTACTACTACGTAGTATATGTACATTTGTTTAGCCTTAGTCTTACGGTATTAACTTCTTTTCACCGTAGATATTTTTTACACCTAACCCTTGCTTCTTTAACTAGCAAATTAGCCATTTAGGACTTGGTGAACACGATAAAAACTACATATGCACATACCTACTTATGTACTTAGGTATGTATGGATATAAATAATGTATGGTAAGAAACGATGGTGTTGTCATCAAATAGTCATATTTGTTGTGTACCAGTGAGTAAAAGATAGTATGTGTCTTACTGCAGGCATGTGAATACAATGTACATGTACGCATATATGGATAGTTCATGTTTTTTTAGCTTTATATTGCAATGATATTATATAAGTAATTTTATGTATAAATTTTTGTGTGTTAAGAATTCTGAAAAATTATATGTATTTATATACAAGTAAAATCCTTGGATTTGCTCATTTTGAGCTCAGTAGGATAACTTATCCCGGTTTCCATTTCTTGAAGTAACACCCTTCTGATATTTGAGTGGCAATATTTGTAGCGATATAAGCTGTTTTATAAAGGATCTTGACCTCTCCCAAATGTAAATACTTTTTCCTTGATCAGGATTATGTAGATATATTTTTCTGATGATCGTTGGCTCTGTTACAAGACCCGCTGGCCTTGATAGGGTGTGTACATAAGTGTTTATTTTTATTTTTACAAGCAAGCCTACAATTTTTACTTAAATTAAAGAAACAAACTTCAAGAACTTGATCAGCACTACTTGCTGATATTACGAAGAAAATGGTTTAATATGTAAGCAACATCATGACACCAGTCTCCTCAATTGATTAATCTTGACGCACCTTTCAACAAGCGAATATCTATTACACTCACCACAATGACATACAATATTACCTAATCATTTACATAATTGTAATAAAAAAGATTTCTTTTTTGTTTTTTAACTTTTCATTGGTTCCATTTTTCACACTCGAGAAATCAACTTTTCATTTTTATTTTTTTCATTTGTTCATTAGCACACAGCAAAGACAATGATGATTCGATCAATTTTATTAAGAAACCAACATTTGGTAACACGCCAGTTGAAAGTGGTTGCTGTTCCTACGGCACAAATTATTCAATTGCCACTTTTGACAGGCACGAGAAACTTTTCACGAAGTGAACAATTGTATTATGCTAAGAAGAACAATAAGAAGGGAGGTAAGCATAATGACAATCATAACCACAAACAAGAAGGTGGAGAAGAAGCAGAAGAGGTTGTTGAAATTGATATGACTGAAGTTAAAAAGACAATGGACGAAAGTGTTGAACATTTCAAGGAAAGGATAGCAGCAGTCCGTCAAGGGAAATTTACACCTTCTGTGATTGAGGATTTGATTGTTAGTACACACGATCACACAGAAGAACCACTTAAGAATATTGCTAGAGTTTCCCTCAAGAGTGCCCGAAATATGACTATTACAGTGTATGATCCTCATAATGTGAAACACATCACTGCTTCCATTTTGGCCTCCAATCTCAATCTCAATCCACAGCCTGATCCTCAATCACCATTGCAAATTCTTCGACTCCCACTTCCACCACTTACAGCGGACTCGAAGAAGGCTATTCTTAAAGATCTTAAACATGAATATGAACATTTCAGAAATTCACCAGCTAAAAAGTCATTAACTCAAGTAAGAGAAGTGGCATTAAAACATTTAAAGAAGAGTGGAGGATCGAAGGACGAGATTTTCAAAGCTAAAACACATATTGATGCTTTGTTTAAGGAAGCAGCAACGAAGTTGGCTGATGTGTTGAAGAACGCTGAAAATGGAGTTATGAAAGAGAAATAGTATATTTATATATAGAGAGTACAAACAATTATAAGGTATATCACATGTAAAATGAGGTAACAAAGAATTTTTTTTTCTTTCTCTAATTATTTTGTGAGCATAAAACTTTGATACCTGAACTATCTATTTGGTGCTGAACGCGGCTAAGACACATTACCAACCAAGTTTGCGACATGGCGTTTTACAAAGCTCAGTGCTACTTAGAGATGTCAATTAATTGTAACGTTCAAAACAAATTCGTTTTAGAAATAAAAATCACAACTTACATAATTACATATATGTGCATACAATGTGATTGTAAAAAAAGAAAGAGAATACAACATTTGAAATCCAGTGGTACATATATGTAGTAGAAATTGTTGTGTTTGTGATTTCCATTTTAAATATTTTTTTTTAAAGTTTAAAACTACTGTGTTCACCCAAAAATGAGCTAACCCAAAGATTTCACTAACATATAAAAACATATAATTTTCGGTTTTCTTAGCACCCAAAAGATTTTATACATAAAATTCCTTAACATCACATAAACACCATAGCAAAATAATGGTAAAAAAAATTGAAAGATTAAAATCAGCAAAAATTCCAACATGAAAATAGGGTGGATATAGAAATACCTTCAAAAGTGTAAAACAATAACTAGAGTAATAAACACGCCTTATAGATCAGTACATATCATACTGTCTGCCAAAAATCACTAAAAAAGAAAGTGATTCTTTTGTTAACAAATAAAGTTTATAAAGAAAGAAAGTTGAAACAGAAATAAAGAAACACTATTTGGCAAATTTAACACAGTCTTTTTTCTTCTTTTATATAATGATTTATTTTTGAATATTTTATTTTTACTTTAGTACTCATTATATATTTACATATAAGATTTTATGTAGGACTTTAATCTAATTTATTACTATCGCGTTAAGTATTAAAATACCTTAATTGATCACTGGTAACTCATCTTCCTTAGACTCCCCGTATAAATAGTACCCTTTATCTTCCTTTTTTTCTGTATCTTTATTTCTATCGCCGTCGTTTTCAAGCTTTCAATTGGTTTTCATAATGTCAGGTCCTCAATCCTCCGAGCCCAAAATGACTTCTCCTGCTGCTAACTACATGACACCTCCTAAAATATTAGGTCTCTCTGACGAACTTCGTAATCATCTGATTGCTGTAATTGGTGAATTCTGCGGTACTTTTTTGTTCCTGCTGTTTGCTGAACTCATTGCCCAAGCAGCCAATCAAGCACCAACAGACCCCACTGATGCCTTAGCATCCGACTCAGCCAAAATCACAATGATTGCTTTTGGATTTGGATTCTCGGTCATGACAAATGTCTTCATTTTCTTCAGAATTTCTGGAGGTCAACTCAATCCTGCTGTTACTTTAACTTTGGCTTTGGTTGGAGCAATCACCCCTATTAGAGCTCTTATGCTTATGCCTACTCAAATTGTTGCTGGTATTGCTGCTTCTGCTGCTGTTGATGCAATGACACCTGGTCCTGTAATGTTTGCCAATGCTCTTGGAGGTGGTGCTTCCAGATCACAAGCCTTGTTTATTGAAATGTTTGCAACTGCTCTTCTTTGTACAACTGTCTTATTTATGGCAGTTGAGAAACACCGTGCAACATATATGGCGCCTTTAGTCATTGGTGTCTCACTCTTCATTGGTCATTTGTTTGCTATTTACTACTCTGGTGCAGGTATTAATCCTGCCCGTTCATTAGGTCCTGCCGTAGTGATGAAATATTTCCCTAATTACTTTTGGATCTATTGGTTAGGTCCTATCTTAGGTTCATTCCTTTCAGCTGGTTTACACTACTTGATGAAATTCTTAAACTATGAAACGGCTAATCCTGGTCAAGATGCTGAATACTAAGCTCTCATTCAATTTGTTTGCTAATAATATTTTTGGATGAAAATCTGATATCATTAATATATATCATATGCATTTTTTTAAAAATCTGGTTATTAAAGTAATAATTTTCAAGACATTTATAAGCTTTTTTGAATCAAATAATAATAAGTTTAATGGTGTGGAAGTTATTTTATGTGAAATAAATTTACTACCAATGTTTTAGAATAAGGTTGTCTGCACCTAGTACGGCGTATACGACTTATTATCCAATTATAAAGTTTATTTTATTTTGAAAACAGAAGCCTTTTGTTTGTGCTTTAGCTACAGTAACAGCAACAATGCTTAATATCAGTTGGTGCATTTAATCAGCTAGAATTGATACCAACTGCCGACGAGATGGAGACGATTTTTGTACTGCTGGTGTGTTTGTTACCAGTTGGTAGCGTACGGCTGAGTACGGTGATAATGCACAAAAAAGTTGGTTTGTAACCGCTTATTTAATACACTTATCCAACATCTTCGCTGGTGGAAGTATTGAGCCATTATCTCTGTCCACACACAATGTTTGTATGAAGTCTGCGTGTACTACTATGAAATATTGTTGCTTTTTTATTGTATTAATAGCGTGTACATATTTGTCTGCAACTACCTACCATAGGTTATTTTGTTTGGCGCAATTGAATTTGATGGCGTCACAATGTTTTTATTTATTTTTTCCCTGAACAAAAATTTACAACACCAACCAAAAATTCTCATTTCACTTCTTTTCCTTATCGGTAATTTCTTCCACACAGTTTCAGTTATGGACCAAAATCAAAATTTTCACTACAACAACCACAGGAGTAATACGAGTAGGGACGGACAACGACAGCAGCAGCGACATGATTTATCAGGAAACCCTGTTGGGCCAAATGATCTTTTTGAAAATTATATGGGAGAAATCTATGATCAACAACAGTCTACAGGGTCCAATTCGTTGCCAATGAATAACATTCCAGAATTTACTAATAATTCATCAGAATTCTATACGATGCCTCAACAGAGTAGTGTCTTGAATGAGAACACTACTATGAACACTGTTATGCCAACTGCCAACGACATCGCCAATTATGTCGATAACAATAATAACGACATTAATAATACTGAAGATTTGTTTTCAATAGCTACTTCTCCTTATGTCAACTTTCAACCGTCCCCAACTATTAGCGTGTCTGGTTTACATAATAGTGGAGTTAATTCACCTATTCCTCAGTTTAACCCATCCCAATCCATCCCTGTCGATAATAACGTGTTCTTAGACGACACCTCTTTGGACTTAACTGAAAACTTGTTATTGCCACAAGTATCAAGACATTCAAGATCTAACTCTCAAAATTCAAATGCTTCTTTTTCGCAAGCAAACAGTCCCTTTTTAGACCCAGCATCGCCATTACTACCGTTAGGACCTAATTCTCCTTTTTTAACTTATGACGATGATGCGGGAAGTGTACATAGTGGTACTATTGCAGGATTGGTACAAATTACCGATGATTTTACGTTGAATGATTCATGGTCAAATGGAAATGTTCAAAATCAACAGCAACTTCCTCAGCAACAAACGATACCAGTTTTATCCAATGATCCAAGTCCATTTAATAGTCCATTATCGGTCTGCAGTAGTAGCATAAATTACACTTTAAACCCACCCACAAATGAAGATTATTCTGCCAACACACCCGAAATTACTGTGGAAAATGTAAATAGCATATCACCACAAACTGATCGTAAATTCAGCAACACCGGCATTAATTTTTCCCCAATTGCAACGTCTTCAGGGTCAGGCTCGCCGTCGCTTTCTGATTTCGATACATTCAGTGCAATCGATGTGGATGTAAATTCTCTTCTTCCTCCACCTTCGAATTTAAGAAGAAGATCACATTCAGACTCAGACCTAACTGCTGAAAACTTTGGTATTTCATTTTTCTCTGCCACCAATAACAACTTTGCGAGTGATCCTAACAACCAACTGGTTAGTTCATATTTATCGCCACAAACCGCCTCACAAGCAGCGATACAAATAAAGTCAGAACCTAGATCAGAGTCAGTAGAAAGATCTCGTAGGCGACCCCGATCTCGAAGTCGTAGTCGAAGCCAGTCAGCATCTCGTGAATATATTCTTGAATTAGCAGCTGGCAACACTGCTTCTTCTAGTAACTCCAAGAGCAACAAACCGCAGCGTTCTTCCTCTTCTACTCCGGCAACATTTGTATGCGATCAATGTAATAAATCCTTCACTCGAGCATACAATCTCCGTTCGCATAAACGTACTCACACCAATGAGCGGCCTTATGCATGTTCCATTTGCCACAAAGCCTTTGCGCGCCAACACGACCGTAAGCGTCATGAAAACCTTCATTCTGGTGAACGGAAATTCCAATGCCGAGGATTCCTAGCAGATGGCGTAACTCAATGGGGTTGTGGCCATAAATTTGCAAGAGCTGATGCCTTAGGTAGACATTTTAGAACTGAAGCTGGTAAAGAATGTATTAGACCGTTAAGAGAAGAGAGTGAACGTGAAAAAAGAATGCAACAACAAGTTCATATATACGGAGGAAATGAAGAGGCTCCAGCGTTAACAGTGTCACCACCACAACCTCAACAACATGCACAATTGGCTAATGATTCAGTCATTTACCCAGATGCCTTATTTGAACAAATTCCTCAACTTGCGAGTATACTTACAAGAAATGGAGCCACATAAGTAATATATGGTTGTGATTAATATATAGAGAACAATCTTATATTTATTGAAATTTAAAAAAAGTATATTTACATATGTATTCACATTTATTTACTGTTTTATATATTTACTGTTTTATATATATACATTGTGCTATGGCTTATTATCATTATAAAATATAAATTGATTACACATTATATTCTCCCTCCCCTATATTATATCCACTCTATTATATGTACAAATGTACCTAGGGCATTTGTACCTGGGCTTAGTATATACCTACTGACATGGGTAAGTATCTTAGCAAAATGGTTTATCCTTTCTCAGTAATTCCTCATTTTTATTTTCGGTCTTAGATCAAATTTGTCAATATTTTTCTCTCGAAAAGTACGTGATTGTAATTGGGAACCAGCATTTCGCAATATTTCACCCAAAATTTTTCAGGAAGACCAGGGCATTCAGTGGAGAAATTTTTAAAAAATAGTGTGGAGTACATTCTTTTTTAACGAAAAAATTATGATTATTTTTACATATATTTTTCTAAGTCCATAATTCTCAAACTTTTCACTCGCAAAAACTATCAGCATTATTTCATTATCTATCTTCTGTTGCAATTTAACCTCTTGCTAAGTTGAATTACACTTGAGGTTTAATTTTTTTCTCCTTTTCCATGTGTTATACATGTATACAACCATTATATTTTATATGGGTTATCTTGTTTTTGAGTTAACCCTCTGATTGAGTTGATAACTTTTGTTTAAGAACCCAGGTAGAAAGATCTGGTGAATTGGATTTTAGTTGTTTGCTCGATTATCTAGACTCATTTAGTTTCATTATTAATGTTTTATTCCACACACAGAGAGTTTCAAAATGTTGTTGTCTTTCATCAAATTTATTTGGTGATTCTGCTAATCTTGATAAAAATCATTCAAAAAAGCTTCCTGACTTAAAATTTGAGCATCTGAATTATTTGCAAAAATATCTTGTTTGGCCTTCAGTTGGACCTTTAGAGCTTTTATAATATATTTCACAACTGCTTTCAGTCTCAGTATCTCTTAGAGGGACAGATATTATTTATAACTAGGTAGGTACCTATCTTGAGAAGAAAGTGTGTACAAAATTCTGCTAAGAACTTTCAATTTCAACGTTGATTTTTTAAAACTCGTAAGCAATTGTCTACGACTCTTTGATTTTGAGTTTGGAATGTTTACATTATATCATTTAACTTTACAAGTCCTACACCTGCGGTAATACAGTCTTATATTTTTTAAGTGGAATGTTATGTTTAGTGCTAGTGTTGTTAAGGGCTATGGTACATGGGGTACGACAGAAATCAAAATGTATTTCTGGGTGTAATACTAATCGGTTAAATGCATTTTTTACGATTGTTTTCAAATTGGGGAACAATACTTTTTCTAATGGAATGAATTATATTATTACTATTGGACCAATGATCAAAGTAAATATAATATAGGAACTACAAGAAATGTATGTATAATAGTAAATTATCTTATTTTTGCGTGGTTAAATGCATTTTGCACGATATTAAAAATTATATATCAGTAATATATATGCAACTCTAGCAACTTAATTAAAATATATTACAATTATTATTTATTCTTTAGATAATGACTAGCAAAAGTGTTTTACAATTGTTGATGTTATATTTAATTAGTATTTGTTTTAATGCTTCCAAATTTTTAATAAGCCAGACTCAAAATTAGAAAACTACAGCAATTGAGATAGAGATATGTTAGACGCATGAGTTTATCTTCTAATCATCAGTTATCTCTTATCGGTAGAATCATAATAAAAAAAATGTACTCAAATAGTTTTACATGGTGGTTTCAGAAAGAATTTCAATTTGATTCACAGATTTACAGAAAATGGAATACGGTAAAATGTTGATTGATAGTCATCCTTGCAGTGTCCATGTCAAAATACATTGGTGTCAAAAAAATATAAAACTAAAAGTTTTGTATATAAAAACAATCATATGAAATATATCAATCTAAGACTTAAACATACTAAACAATACAAGGTCCAAAAGAAGACTCTTTTATTAAATTTTAGGGATGAAAGTAATGAGAGTAAATATTGAAAATAAATAAATGTATGGGAAAGGATTACACATGGGCCCGAGAGAATAAACAGGAGGTCAGTAACAAAAAAATATTAAAATTTCCAACTTTCAAGAAAAAGCAACATAATTCCACGAGGTGCCAAAATCTCAGATAAAATACCTGGTTCAAATTTCAATTGCATTCCAAGGTTTCATTAGAAATATATTTTACAAAAATGCATTTTTAAACCCTGAAGTTGTTACTGTCTACGCAAAAGTTGAACAAAATATGAAGAAATTTGGGAGAGTTAGCAAGCAATTGCTGACTGGATCTGAATTAATCCGTGTTAACTCCTTCTGGGCTAGTATGATGATTACATCCTTCAAGAGGGACAATATGAAAAATATGTTGACAATATCACCGATCACACTGTTTAAATCCAGAAACTGTATTAATTTTGAAAATTTATGAATGTTTTGAAAGTTTCTATAACGTATATTGGGCTGTCATTGTAGGTAATAGCTACTTTAGTATCTTCTATACTTGTTTTCATAGATGATGTGCCTAACAAAACATAGTGAAGCTACATACTTGTTCTGCATGCTGTCATGCTTCTAGGCTCAGACAAGACTAGTTAAACATGGGCAACAAATGCAGTCGGTTGAAATTTAGGCAGAAAGGATTATTAAAAGTTAACAAATTGGAAAAGCTTGAAATCTTTTCAACTATTGTCCGAAAACTTTTACAAATAGGAAGAACTATTGGAGACAACAATGATATTACAGAAGTTTATTTAGGCTTTCAAAATGCGATCATATTGAAGTCATCAGAAAAATCACATCTTATCTCTTTTTCATTTCAACATGGAACTGGAAATATCAGTTGAAAGCTACAACTGAATATGCCTGAAGTATAGAGAAGAATGTCCATGTACCGGGATCCATTCTATATTATATATTGATGATATAGCTTATATACTGGTTGTATGAGGCATTTTTAAGTAGGAAATTGCAACTTTTACTATACATGAAAACAAAGTTCAATGTGAAATAGTATAATAACATGTACTAACTTAGGTAAAAAAAAGAGATGCATTAAAACAAAGATGTTGAACAATAAGGTGTACATATTACTATTATTTCATTAAAATATTTTTAAATACTTCAAGGAATATTTCAAATTTTAATAATATCTATTTTGATAATTAAATTTCTTCGTATTCTGGTTATTATTTAATGCATTTATTAGAAATATTTTATTCAACATATATTCGTTGACTGAAGAGAAAATAAAATAAAATTCGGAAGAAATTTCTATAAAAAATATAACGAACCAAATGATGTTAAGAAAAGTAATATATCAATTTAGGATTTAATTTAAATGGTCAATTCATTTACAAAATAAATATTATACTTGCAAAATCATGATACTATTTGACAATTTGTCATGTATACATATATGTATCCAATAAACTGTATAAACATATAGTTGATAGTTTGGTCATACTGTGTAAGCCAATAAAAAAATATATGTAGTTTACAAAATCGCGATTGGAAATTTATTCTAAAAGGAGCTATAAATTGTATTCTAAAACAATTATTTATAAAAAAAACACCGGTAAACTATAGTATACACATTTACATAAGTACATATAAAAATAAATGCATGCACATGTATGGACATGTAAAACTATCGTACTGTACTCATTGAGAAAGTTAGCATGTAAATTATTAACATAAAATCATAATGACAGCATCTAAAACTTAGAACGATTCTTGAGAGAACTGCTATTGATTGAATAAAGACAAAAAACAAAAACAACAAAATGCAGAAAATAACAGTGAGAAATGTGACCTCAAAGGCCTGTAACAGGCAAAATACAACATAATCTCTTTTCATGTAGAGATTTTAATTGCTCAAGTAACTATATAAGAATATAAAAAAAATATATTATTAATATTTTTTGCAATCAGGTACCACATATAGTTCATTGGCTGTGTAATAACAAGTAATGCTTGACAATATCGACATATTGATTCAATGTATCACAAACGTTACTTTCTTTCAAAAGGGTTTCTAAATCAAACATTGTGATTGTTTTAACATAGCAAGAATATTCCATCCCCGCGAAAAATATATTAATTGTAATTTTCTGCAGTATAGCAAAACCTTCTTAACAGTTACGAGCTTATATCTGAACTTAAACCTACCATTGGATAGAGTTCCATCACTTTTTATACTTTAAAATAAGATAGGGCGTACAAAATATATACATTTATACATCCAAACAAAAGTTGATCATTATATACCTTAATGTAGCTATATTTGGAACCAAATATTGATCCTTTGATAGATTTGAACTTGGAAGCTGGGTATGTAGGTATCCACCCACAAGATTTTATCACCACATGCAACAATTGCTTAAATGACCAAAATATATCCGAATTGTAGTAGATACATAAACTATTAATAGTATTATTAAAAAAAACATATTTCCCATATTATAAAAAACTATTTAAAAATTAAAAAGTATAAAAAAGTTAGATAAAAAAATTGTAAACCTAAGTATCCCAAAATTATTATATTTAGTAAAAATAAGAAAAAAAAAGAAAAACAAGGAAAAACTCCGTCATAATCATGTTAATAGACCCAAATAGTAGAATAAGAAATAATCAGTAAAGAAAGAAAGTAGATCAAGTGATCTTGAAAGACGATGGGAACGTCTATATTCTAAAAGGAATAGATTAGAAAAGACCCCAGAAAGGAATTGAAATAGCCATGTTGGATGTAGGTTCTTCACTTTCGATGGACTCAATAGTATAAGTACCATTGTCATGTGTAAGGGTACCACGATCAACACCTTGAATGTTCAAGTCAGTTGTAAATGACAATTTCCACTGATTACCTATGGGATTGTTGGTCAAGGTATACGCGGAGAAAGCACCAGAGAAATGAGTACTATTTAATTCTTGCATGGAAACCTTCAAGGTGCAACCAGAAGATTGAATTTCCTCACCATTGGAATAATTACCACTGAAGGATATGCTACCAAATTCATACGTAACAGAATCAAAGTTACGCTCAGTCAATTCAATGGGGAGGTCTTCAGATTCAGTAATATCGAGAGAGTCATCTTTATCACTGAATGAGACATCAGTTTTATCAAATAGATCAGGATCAGCAAGTAGCAAATCAGTTTCTTCAGCCCACCTACAGTAAGCTGCAGGACCGTTTTCAACACATGTAAGTCCAGGACCGCAAGGGCGAATGACCCAAGTGCCAGCAATACACTTTGCAATTCCGCTATCTGTACATTTCATCTGACCAAAAACTTCGCAAGGCTCGCCATCAACTGGAGCAGTTCCAAGTGAAAGGGCCCCCAGAGTGAATTCTTCAGCAGACTTAAGCCAGTTTCGAACAGCATTTTTGTGTTCAACAAATGAATTTTCACGACGATGAAGAGCATGAACATGTCCTAAAATAAAGTTAGAAAAAATGATTTCAGAAAAACTGTTAAAATACTTACTCTGCTTCTTTTGAGGAGTCTGAACATATTTAGTGACTTGAGGACGTCTTACAGTAACCACATTATAATGAGTAGGAGCATAGATAGTTTTAACTGGATGATTAACCTGTGTAAAGGTAGTCGTTACATGTTTTACCTGGAATTTTGTAGTTGGAGAAGGTTGTTCTTTAACACCATTTTGTATGATTGTCTTTCGAATAACAATAGGAGTACCAGTTACAACTTCAACAACAGTGACAACTGAAGGATTCTTGCCAGAACCATTAGAATTAGCATTTCCTTTAGTTTTCGATGTAGGTGTAGATGGTTTATTTGCATCTGCTTTTCCAATTGGGGTAGTTGCAGAAACCAAAGTAGATTGGGATTTGCCTATGCCAGCAAAATTAGAAGAAGGAGCTTGTGAGGATGGATCAGCAATAACCCTTGTACTAGAAGAAAGCTTGGTAGTATCCACGTTAACATGGGAAGATTTCATAGTACTAGAGGAAATTTCAGTTTCTTGACCAACTAAGGAACTGATAACTGATGAGACATGTACGGGGCTAGTGGAGCTAGAAATGATAACTGAAGAGACAGAAGAATCAGAAGCAATATTAAAACCGGTACCGAACAATGAATTGGGATCACCCAATGATGTGACAACAGAACTTGACACAGGTTCAATGGATGAAGAGTAAGATTGAATGGAGGAAGACCTGATAGAAGAAACCAGAGTTGTAGACTGAATAGGAACAGAGCTTGAGCTATCATCAGACGATAACAAAGTACTAGAAATATCAGCTGGGATAGAAGTAGAAACAGAACTTGGAATCAAATCAGAGATAGCACTCGACAAATCAGATGGGCTTGATGTCGACAAAGTGTTTGACAACAATGGGTTACTAGACAAAACTGAAGAAGAAATAGGTAGGCTGCTGGACGAAATAGTAGAAAATGTTGTGCTACTTGAAAATATCGCAGAGCTCAACAAGGTGCTTGAGGAAGCACTGGAGCTAGAAGGAAGACTAGAGCTCAACAAGGTGCTTAAAAATGCACTAGAGCTAGAAGTAGAAGAGCTAGTACTGGTTTCACTGGAGCTTGAAGGAAGATTAGAGCTCAACAGGGTGCTTGAAAATGCACTGGAGCTAGAAGTAACAGAGCTGGTACTGATTTCACTGGAACTCGAAGAGGTACTTTCTCCAAGAATAGTACTAGAAGCAATATTAGAGCTGCTGGGACTACTCGAAACTTTACTAGTTGTCAACAGTGTACTTGAAATAGGACTGGAACTTAAACTAGAGGCCTCAACAGAACTGCTACTTGAAATTACAGACATACTGGAGAGAGCTTCAGTGCTAGAAGAGGAAACGGCACTTGAACTGCTAGGCACAACACTTGAAATACTGCTAGACAAAATACTTGAACTTGAAGAACTGCTAGACAGAACACTTGAAGAACTGCTAGACAAAACACTTGAAGAACTGCTAGACAAAACACTTGAAGAACTGCTAGGCAAAACACTTAAAGAACTGCTAGGCAAAACACTTAAAGAACTGCTAGGCAAAACACTTGAAGAACTGCTAGACAAAACACTTGAAGAACTGCTAGACAAAACACTTGAAGAACTGCTAGGCAAAACACTTGAAGAACTGCTAGGCAAAACACTTAAAGAACTGCTAGGCAAAACACTTGAAGAACTGCTAGGCAAAACACTTGAAGAACTGCTAGACAAAACACTTGAAGAACTGCTAGACAAAACACTTGAACTAGAAGCAGTTGAAGAACTTATTGAAGACGAAGTAAAAGAAGAACTAGTAGAAGCAATTGAAGAAGACGAGGAACTAGTGGAAGCAATTAAAGAGGACAAAGAAATACTACTGATAACATCGTCTTCAGTATCTTCTAAACCAAGCTTAACAGTTTCAGCAAAATTTAATTCAGTAGTAGAATTAACATTGTTCCAAGCTTGTGAAGCATCCCACATCATAACACCCCCAAAAGAACTATATGTTGATTGTAAATACTGTGCTGCTTCAATTACTGTGCTTGCGGGTACATAACCTGATCCGGCCGCACTGGAGGAGGCAGGTACACCCAAATAGATCATCGCACTGGGGTTGGGCGAAGTCTCAACAAGAGATGCCCAAGAATCAAAATTGAAATTAGAGTTAGCAGCATCAGTTTCCCAAACTTGCATTCCACAGTAGTTGTTGTAAAATTGAACAAAAATAAAGTCTACCATACTCTCAGTGATAACTCCATTAACATAATAGTCAGGAACAGGGCATTGAGGTGCGGCTGAAATGTAGTACGTTTTAGAAGTATCTGTCTCATAGTATTCACGAAGTTTATTAGAAAGTGCGACATACCCAGTAGTTGTACCACCTTCAATATCAAAATCAAATCCATCAACAATTGAATCACCCAAGGGTCTTATTGAACCATCACCACCACCAAACATATCCCAAAGAGTTCCGGCAAATTCTTCGGCTTGTGTGTCATCAGTAAAACCATAAGACCCAGATGAACCTCCTAAAGACAAGAGAACTTTTTTACCGAGAGACTGACAGTACTGGACATCTTCAGCAATTGTTGGACATTCCAAAAGAGCCGTACCTGAGAACACTGTCCCATCACTACAAGCGTTTGAAAAATTGACTTCAGGTTCATCACCAGTACCAAAGAAAACATTTAAAAATGAAAGAATAAGAATATCCGCAGCATCACTATCACAATAGTAACTCAATCGTTCCTGAGTATCTGTTCCACCCGCAGAATTTTGTCCCCAATAAAGGGCTATATTGTCATTTCCTGAGGCCGTAAATGCCGATACTACCGTCGACAAGGCCACGACTGCCGATGATATAACGGGAACAAGTTTCATAAGATGAAAATACGAGGATCAGTAAATCTAATCTCTGGAAGCGATTGAATATAGTTTGCCGATATATAAATTTACAATATCGAATGTGTTGGTGGTGAAAAAATAACAATTTGTTCACTTAAATTATTGTTAACAGGCTAAATTTTTGAAAATATTTGAGTAATCAATATTACTTAAATACAAAACAACGATCTTCTCTCCATACTAACAAAGTAGCAATTGGGGTACATAAAATCTGCCACTAGTTCATATAGGATCTATGCATAGTGTAAACAAGGAAAATTTTACATATGTTCCGGTTCAGTTTCTTACACAATTTTGGAATAAAGAGGATATTGTAATAGTAGTAGTCTTAATAGTAGTACACAAGAAATATCAACGGGATATTTTCTTTTTTTTATTTTTAAATATGCCTTGTGTGTAAATAGTATATATTTTTTGTACTTCACTATACTTTTCACTAGTTCCAGATCAACAATGTAAGAAATCGTAAGTTTTGGACAAGTTTCTCCGCGTTCAAAATATATAACAAAGTTGCATCAGAATCAATTCAATTGAGACTCCACAGATCTGATTTTAAGCTGTTACCAGAATTTGCTTCAATTCCCCAAACTTTAATATTCGAGGACGCTATGGATTTCAAAAGTATTAGAGTAATTGAATATCGTAAGTAACGCACTATGAACAGAATGATGTATTGATTTCATTATTATAATTTTCAATAATGTTATGCATGTCGTACTATTTGAAGAATTTTCAAACTCGCCTCCCAATTTTAACATTGCATTTGTTCTTACGTATGCGAATTTGTGTCTGCTATGTCAGCGCGCTTAAAAATCTAGCCTATTTGTACTATGTACTATTAGGTTAGACTTGAGCGGCGGGTCCCATTGACCTTCCTATTTTGGAAAGACATAATACTATTGCCTATCCATTTCTAGTAATTTATCTTACATTGAACCTGGTTCTAAACACTTTAATTCACTTGGGAAAAATTAGGCTAACGATGTGTGTAGCAGGGTTAATATAGATGAAGTACTATATGTACATATATGTGCTGAGTATGTGATGCTACAATAGAACATAATAATATGTAGAATATACACCATCAGATTAACGACATATTTGGTGCATTGTTAACTTGTCTACCCCTCTCACCTCACAGATGCATTGTAAATAATACATATTAAAACTTCATTCATCTTTGTAGTTTCACTTCTTATCTATCGTACATACATACATATGTATGTACATACCTAGTAACCATGTTTTCCATCGTAGTAACTTTTATATCATATTTTTTTGTTCGATACGTACGTACAATTATGTCTATACATGTAAGCAGATATCATTTGATGTCTTTTGTACGTAGCATTGTCAACACTCTCTTTCCTAAAACTATGGGAATATTTTTTACGGAGTTGAAAAAAAATGATGCACGTATGTATTCAGAAACAACGGAGTTCTTTCTTAAGAGTTTCTTCGTATTGTTAAATTCATTGCATACTACTGTATGTGTATATGCCTAAAAAAAATACTATGTTATGTATGTGTTAAAAGTTACTACTTATGTGGCAATTTAATAAATCGATGACATAAACATTAATATATTGTTCTTTTGTTTGAATTCGACTTGTGTATATTGGAAGATCGAACAAATACATGGAAGAACATACGTACTATAGTAGTAAATTTATCAGACTTTTGTTCGATATTTATAAAAAATTTCCTAAAAATGAATTGATACATACATATTACTCTATCACTTTTGCCTAAAATATTTCAAATTAAAACATCGAATGTTTTCTATGCCCATCATTCCTTATTAGTACACCATAATAAACTGCCAATGTTGATCAATGACAGAATTTCATGGTTTCCCATCAGCCCAGCCATTTCTTTATTTCAGGATTTCAGTTGCAGTATAATTTGGGATGCCAAAATTGATTGCGGTTTATAATACACATATTCCATACTATGGAGGTAGTTACATAGTACACTATACTTTTTTTTTTAAAAAAAAATATTCGAATTACAATACGGTATCAGGATTTGCACTGTTCATTAAAACATTCAAAGCTTTAGAGATTGATCTATTCGCAAGACCATCAAGGTTAGTCGTATTTCTAGCTAAACGTTGCATGTTACCAAATCTCTGAGAAATATTTAGAGCTATCTTCTCGGTAACATACTTCATTTGCTGCAGAGATCGTTCCATACATTCCGTTGCGTTAGATCCATTTCTCACTCCACTAAAATCACCGAGAGAAATACCTCCAGACATAAGACTCTCAATTTTGCTAGATTTATACCAAGAGATACTTTCATTTGCAATCAGAGTACTAATCCAACCAGTCGTGATCTGATCATCTGGTGATTGAACCACTCTCCACTTATGTTTCCATTCTAAATCTGCAAAGACTTCTTCCAGGATTGATGGATGGACTTCTGATTCATTGCGACCAGATTTATGAGACACTTTATGTGATGGATTTGTAGTCATTAATGCTCGAACACGAGTAGCTAATTCTTTGTTTTTAGAGTTAACTGATTTTTGTATTAGCTTACCTAAGCCAGTACAGATACATATAACTTCCATGTCGTCAACAACACTGATGTGTGATACTGGAACCTTCCTTTTAACTTGTTGAAGAATATAAGAAACAATTGCATCTTTTTCATTTTCTGAAATTGTCTGCATAAACTTCTTCGAGTCTATTAGGACAAAAGTTGTCCTAAGATTCTCCAAGTGATGGTCTACAGGAATGAGGATGTCCTTTTCAATATCATATCGACTATTTACTTTTCTCTTGAGATGTATTGACGTAATTTCAGACGAATCTTCATTAATATTATGAAAGTGTTCAACATTAATATTTTTTTCCTTTAATCTCTCATTTAATAGTTGTCCAAGCTTAGTGTTCTCCAAAAATTGTTTATTCACACAGGTGATTACATTCTTAATTGCTTCATCAAGATTCAAAAGTTTTTTCTGATTGACTTCATCATAAAGCTTTTGAATTTCTCTTTGAGCTTTTTGTTGCTGCCTTTTCTCTTGTCGTTTGTCCTTAAGCTTTTCTTTTTCAGTGTAGGTGACCCCCTTCTCAGTTTGACTTCTTCGAGCCTTTTTCGGTGATCTTAAAGCATTAAAATTATCAGGTGGCTGGTCAACCGGCTCTAAAAAGAATACAGGAACGCTTCCAGCGCGTTCTAGAGCAGGTCTCTTTCTATTCATCCAAAACTGTTCATCTCCAGAGAATAAGGGCGAGGAAGAAAGTGGGGGATCAGGTTGATTATTATTTGATGGTGGAATTGTAGGTCGTGTTTCAGTGTCGAGATCATTCGAAATTATTTCCAAAGTTCCCTTATTTGAATAACTCTCGTCTTCATCTACAGATGTGAGTGAAATAAGATCCGGTGATTTATCTTCATTTGCTACCAATGAATGTTTTTTTTCATTCAATGCATTTAAATTTGGTAGTACAGATGATTGGTATTCGTGTTTCTGATTACTCGATTCATACACCAAATCACAAGGTGATGATGATAGGAAATTATCCAAGAACTTCGAAGGGTTTGACGAAGCAATAGATTTAAACGTAGTACTTAATCGTGTAGTTTTGAATGCAAGAGGAGACGACGGTAAAATTTTGTCAGTGATCAAAACCGAATTGTTTCTTGGGGGAGTAGACGATACAATTTCAAAATCAGAATCAAATTCTGTAACTTTCATACCTGATATATTGACATGTGTAGATCTATGCGAGGAGTTGATATTCAGATTCAATGGCGAAGATGTCGGTGGAATAGTAATAGGAGCTACCTCAGGATTCTTAGGTGATGGTGAGGAGGAACTTGAAATAAGTTCAAATTCAGATGTAATCTCATTATCTTTCTGTGTAACGTCATTAGTTTGTCTTGTTTGAGAGGAAGTGCCTATAATTTCAATTTGTCTTCTAACGTGTTAGTAAAGGAGAAAGTCAAAATTAAACGAAATACACATACTCATCATGAAGTTCAGGTCTTTTGGCTCCACAAGTGGCCACTACATCATTCTCATCACTATTTTCATCCGATAAACATATAATCTCGATACTATCTACCATTCTTAGATAGACGCGTAAATATGAAAAGATAGAAGGCCCCACAGTACACGATTTTTGATTTTTCGAACACCTTTTTTTTTTGCATGAAATATAATAGTCTTAAGTACTAAGTACTTTATATGAATTTTCAAAACAATCCTTGTTTCAACGTTATATAATAAGTCTCTCTTTCGTATAGGTACCCATTCAAAGTTATTGAATCTACTTAATCATCTTAAAAAATAGCTTGTCTAGTTGAAGAAACTATTATTAGTAATAGTTTTATAGATATAAATTATCTATATATCACATTGATTCAAAAATTCTTTGCTACATGGTGCAGTGGTATTAAGCACAGGTTTCAACTTCCAATTGCCAGCCAGTCTGGGTGTGCCAAATCCCAGTCCCAAATTCGAACTTGGCATGGAACACATTTATTTCGGCGTTTTCCACCCAAAATTCATATATTCTATTACATCAGTACATCTCGTTTCTGGGTTTCCATAAGTCCCAACCTGTAGTATCTCGAGTATATTCATGTAGCAAGAAATAAAACCCTTAGGTAACAAAAAAAGAGATATGAACATGAGGACATAGTTGTGTACCCTGGTAGGTATGAGCATATTTCAATATGACGTTTTCTCTAAATTGGAATAAACTAAAGTACACTGACTTTAAGTTCCAATCAGTGAGAGTCAACATAGTAGATTATATTATCGCTTCTTACCCAGATACCTACTAGGTACCTATGTATGTATTTCTTCGATAACAGGTACACATACAATACTCCAAGACATCATAGAGTTGCCATCCCAAAGAATTGGCCTTAAAGCGGGGGAATCAGGGGAAGTTAAGGTTGACAATGAGGTACCAAATAACACGTGTAACATAATTTGACAGAGAAATGTATCAGTCATTTCTAAACTCTTCGATTTATATTTTTATACGTCTCTGTTCCCATTAATTGTGAGCTCGACTAACAATAAATATTTTCCCTCTTTTTTTTCTGAACTAGGTCCGTATATCAAAATTGAACCTATTAGAAGCAAGAACATAATAAATAAATATAAAAATATGTTATTTATAATTTGTTCTGTAACCTTCAGTTCGTCAGAATTGGCTTTGAGTTCAACAGAGACTGAACTCGTAGAGAATAAACAGTGCGAATTATAATACTGACGATTACTTGGGATATTCCATGAATTACGCAGAATCTTAAATAAAGTTTCACGGGCAATATGGGAGATGCTATAAATACATAATTTTACTAACAAAATTAAGATTTTTTCACATGCATCACGTTTCTTATTTCAAACAGAGATGTATGCACCTTTAGCACGAGGATGAGTGCATGTAAAATTTCCCAAAAGAAAACCTATAAATTTCTTTTAATTTTATACTTTTGTTCCTACTGCGACGATGAGTATTACATACAAAACTTTAAAGCGACCGGGGGATACTAGTAGTGCCATTCTTGCTTTTTCAAAAATTAAAAAAATTTACATGTAGCATTTCTACTGCCATTCGGCCATCAAGGTTTCTTGCGATGGTTATATTATTTACTGTTGGAAATTTGACTTCTTGGACCTTCTAGTTTATTATTATTTTCTTTTCCTCACCTCATTGCTTACATGTTGAACAAGACAATTTGCTTTTTTAACAAACAGAACAGGGGAATGGTAAAGAGTTTGAATGCCATTTGGTCAAGCAGATTATCACTTCTAAATGTAAAAAAATCTATCATTTTAAAGCTTCAGTTGTTTTTGTTGTTCAAACTCAACAGTATTTAGACGAGTGCCGTTGGTGGAGAATACACATGTCAACCACATGTAAAGGAGGTGTCGAGCCAACAAGTTTTAATTTGAGGGCAGGTAGAAGAGGAGGTTGGCGGGTGACTACAATGGACCTGATCTGCCATGATTCCTCCCAGACCCCCTTGTTAATAATCACTGACAGAAATAGAGTACTAAGTGATTTTTTCAGAGTGAGTAAAATTAAAAATAATGAGAAATCGTTGCGAAAGCAATATCTTCCTAAATCTTCTTTTCCTCATGATTTTTTTTGATGATGATTACACTTACAATAATTTGTTATTTCTTTTTCTCTGTCAAAATGTTTTGGAAGATACACAATTTCTTCCTTTTGTCGTTGTTTCTTACATGAAATCTTATTTTCAACCTGCCATCTATTTTAAATTTTACTTGATTTTGAGAAAAACTTTAAATTTGCACTTCAAAAATATTAATGATATAAATATTCTCTCATATTCCATAGATTTAAGAAATCCCATATATTCTAGCATTTTTTATATTCCTCTCGGGTCTCTTTCAATTTTACCATTTGATCTCATTGTTACAGAATAATATGACCAGCTGCGAACACCAATCAGACGAATTTCCGAATCAGGAATCGACCACAATACAAAACAATTCTACATATTCTTCTCCTAGCATATCTTCGAATGGTAATGCAACGTCTTCCCCCAATTCTACTTCTGCTCCCTCAAGCCCAATTGACCCCAAAAATCCCAAAAAAGTAACTAAACAATCATCGTCAAAGCGTCGTCCAAGAACTTCTCATATCTGGAACTACTCTACCACAAATCCTGATGATGGAATCACATTGAACAGAGATGGTCAGGAAGTCTGGGTTTGTTCTATGTGTAAAGACCGGAAGACGGCTTATTTACTTTCTGGTGGTACAGCTGCTCCTATTCGACATCTGGCGAGAGTTCATAAGATAGAACCATGTGTTTCTCAATCACGTCTACGCCGTTCTCATCACGCAAAACATCATTCAGAATCATCGATTATACTGACAAGTAGTTCTAATAATGCTCTATATAAGAATGATCTTTATCAACAAAGTTTTGGGAATCCGTTTATCCCCCCTGGATTGGTGAATGGTCTTGGTCATCATATGCAAACAATGGTTCCTATGGTATCTCAATCCATGGCAACAAACGGAATGCACTATTTACAAACAAACACAAATTCCGAGTATGAAAAGCAATACATGTTTCCTATGGTAGTTGCTAATGGAGGTGATGAACTATCAATGAATTATTCTGTCCCTGCTACTCCAATGAATCCGGAATACATTCAGCCAAGCTCATATGGTTTCCCTGTTTCCTCTATTGCCCCGCTATCTAATCCTTCATATAATACAAGCGTTGTACATCAAACTATTTCGGAGAATGATGAGCAATCCATTTCTATGCAGTCTACTACTACTGGATATCAAACTACAGAAAAGTTGGAAACACCTACAATAGTTACTTCATCAACAAAAAAGGCTTCTACTATGTCGGAATCTCCTAATACAACGTTAACTCCTGGAACAAATTTAAGTATTAATACCTCGTCAAGTGCCTCTGCTGCTCCTTCTCCTATGACTCCGTTGGCATCATATAATGCAGAAGGATCTTCTAAAACATCAAAGAAACATAAAGTTCAAGTAAATCTTGATGGCGCACTAAATTCTTTACTTGAAATTATAGCTCAGTATGATGTCCCTACTGCTGTGATAGATTCTGAAAGTTTTAAAAGCTTTTGTGTGAGTTTAAACCCAAGTGCAATTGATGCACTTCCGGTACTCAAGCAAAAACTAAAACTGATGAAAAATGCAACTGAAGGTAGCAATCAGAGTCCTGAATCTTTTCAACAGTTATTTAATGGAAACTACAATTATGGATCTGATTCGGTAAATGGTTGTTCGACTAGCAGTGAAAACTCGATTAATTATTATTCGCCCCCTGGTGCTACTTGGGCAGCTTCCTTTACAACAACTACTGGCATGAATGAAACTCTTGTTGCAAATCAATCTCAAGCATATCAAGGTGAATTCATTTGGTAAATTTTAAGCAATGAAGTAGAGGAGGAATTACACTGTAAATCTTCTAATGTTTCCTACATATGTACACAAATGAGAATCACGCTTACGAATATTTATTTTATGACTCCAGCATAATTTGTACTATATAAATTAACCACAAAGTATATTTTATATACTATGATAATTTTATTTGTTTTATGGCCTTCATCCAAGCGATAATATGTGCATGTGGCTGGTCTTGGCTGGTTATGGTCCAGCAGAAATTCTCTTTTCTTTAGAAATCTAATTTTGGATTTTCAGGGGTATGTTTCAGCCGTGAACAGTCATGTGATTTAAATTTTAAATGTTAAATCTTGGCTTTGGGACTAGACGCATTTTTTTTTTTTTTTTTGGTTAGCTTTATTTTACTATGTTGTTGAGACTAAAAATCAAAACACATCTGAAAGTACTACTAGAGATCACATAAAATTTTTTTGCTATGTTGTTTGTGTAAATAAGTATGTACCTAGGTAGGTATGTAAGTACATGTATAAGTAAATATATACATGGTTTTTAAGGCATTAAGAACATTTACATCTGTGATCCGTTTTGCATAAAATTTAGACTTCCTTTGTTAATATTTATTTCCAATGTTATCTATATATTTTTTTCTCCCCACTCTTCTTCGTAACTTTCTTTCTTTCCTTCTATTCTATCACTTACCAACACTTACTAGGCTTTAATTTATGTACAATATATTACTGACAAATTTTTTGATCATAAATATATTACTTTAATTAAAACAAACCATAATCAGATTTTAATAAGCTCATAAATTTATGTCTGGGATAAATTTAAATTCTGAGATGAATGATGATAGCATTCCAGGAACTTTCAATATTTGGGCCAACTCCTCTTCCAACAATAAATGTTTATTGCAGACTATAAAATGCTCAAATGGTGAACATATTGTTCTTGAACCTCAGCCATCGTGCTCACCTAATGATCCACTCAATTGGACGTTAGTCCAAAAATACTGGCATATGTTGCTGGTATGCATAATGGCTGGGTTAACAGCAGCTATGTCTAATAATGCTGGTTCAGCACAAAATGGAATGACAAAAGAGTTGAATATTCCATGGAATGCTATGAATAGAGCTGCTGGTATTCTTTTTGTTGCAATTGGCGTATTTTGTTTTATACTGTCACCTACATCATTTCTCTACGGGAGAAAAATATCTTATTTAATTTGTATTATAGTAGGCTTAGTTGGTGCTATTTGGTTTGCAAATGTACAGACAACTTATGACAGTATTTGGAATCAATTTTTTGTTGGAGCTTCTGGTGCTGCCGCTGAAGCTCAAGTTCAACTTTCGTTATCCGATATATTTTTTCAACATCAACAAGGTACAGCAGTTAGCTTTTATATTGTTTCAACATCCCTTGGTACTTTTCTTGGGCCTTTGGTTTCAGGGTACTTAGCAACTTCTCCAGGATGGAGATGGATTGGTTGGTGGGGTGTTATTATATCAGTCGCTTACTTAGTAATTATGTTATTTACATTTCAAGAGACATATTTCGATCGTAATCACTATGAAAAAAATTATAAAATGAGCAAATCTGTAATTCCAATAAGTGCTACGAGTGAAAATAAAGAAAATCACAGTATTGAAAATATCACTCTTGAAACTACCATAGGCACATTAGATGAGATTCACCAACACGAAAAGAAACAATCTTACATTAAATCTATTGCTTTTATAACCCCAGCTGTGAACTTAAAAGGTTTTGGCTTTGTTCAATATATTGAACGATTGTGGCTGACTACTAGAGTGTTTCTATTTCCTGCAGTCATTTACGCAGGAGTTCAATGGGGATTTCAAGATGTTTTTCTTACATTTTACATGAGTACTATGAACGAGACCTGGATCAAAGAGCCTTACAACTATACTGATATTCAAGTGGGTTTGATGAATGTTCCGTTAGTTATTGGTTCATTGATAGGATGTATGTATGGTGGGCCTTTTTCTGACAAATTTGTCCAATGGTACACCTCTCAATACAAACAGGGTTATTATGAGCCAGAGTATCGTCTTTTACTTTTAGCTCCTACAGCCATTATTAGTTCCCTTGGATTATTTATGTTTGGAATTGGAACTGCACACGTTTGGCCCTGGGAAGCGACTTATGTAGGTCTTGGATTTATTGGATTTGGTTGGGGTTGTACTGGTGATATTTCTATGTCATATCTCATGGATTCATATCCTGAAATGGTGTTGGAGGGGATGGTAGGTGTATCAGTAATCAACAATGGCCTTGCATCTATTTTCACATTTACCTGCCAATCATGGCTCGATAACCAAGGAGTCTTAAAAACATATATTGCTCTTGGAATCATAAGTATACTTATTTATCTTACAATCATCCCAATGATTATTTTTGGTAAGAAGTGTCGCATTAAAACGAAAAATATGTATTACAAATTTTTACAAGAGAGAGATGGCAAAAATTAACTTTCTAACTTATTTTTTTTTAAGAAAAAAAAAAAAAAAAAAAGGAAAGGTAATAATTAATTGATCAAATAGTACGATGATTGAGGTCTTTCCTGAATTAATATTTTACTATTTTGGGGATGTAAAAGGGTTTGTTATCAAAAAGAAATACCTTGCAAGCCTGGGGTTTGGAACAATGATATCCCCATCATATACATAGGTGCATATATATTTACAGAGATATACATATGTATATTTTATTTAACAATTAACAGTGTTAACATTATCCTGTGATAAGCAAAGACAACGATAAAGCATGTATTTACATAGATAATAATCATGATTCTAGACTACAAACATACCATTTCATGTACCTTAAATTTACCAGTACCCCATATATGTATTTATGTAGATAGACATGTTTCTATAGATTTAAATGTATATAAATGTTTCTACACACATAAGTTTGTAATAACATATGAAATGTTTCGAACCGATTGATGTTAACACTCTCTAAAACACTATGTACAATGTAAATATGGGTTAGGTTTCCTATATAGGTAAAATGTAAATATTTTGGTGGTTTGAAAAAGCTTAATATCACTTCTACTTACAACCGTCTTAATTTCTGGGTGTTCTAGAAGAACGAATTATAAATATATTTTTCATTAATGACGACCAGAGCTCCTAGACCTTTACCTTCTGCTCCAGATGATTCAAATGGCTTAAATTCACCACCTCGCAGGTTTTCTGCTTATGATCCGACGTCTTTTCATTCGCACGATACAAGACCAGAATTTAATGCATCGTATAGTGACTCAAATCTTGAAAACACCACAGTGAAAGATACAGATGGGAATCCGAGATTCAGTGCGAGAAAAAGTTTTACTGAATCACCTCCATCAAATCGAATGAGTCAAGGTATTGGAATGGCGTTTGAACAGAAACCAGTGCAAGATCCACCAAAACAAGAATTTGTTGAAAGACCCGACTATCAGGTGAAAGTCGTTTGTGTTGGAGATGGTGGATGTGGGAAAACTTGTTTGATGGTAACATATACTTACGGCACTTTTCCAACGACATATGTTCCCACTGTTTTTGAAAATTACCTTACGACAGTACATGCACCAAATGGTAAATTGATAGAACTGGCGTTGTGGGATACAGCAGGGCAAGAAGAGTACGATAGGCTTAGAGTCTTATCATACCCTGAAGTTAATGTTTTGCTTATTTGCTTTGCAATTGACTCACACACTTCACTAGACAATGTAGTTGACAAATGGATACCAGAAATTTCGCATTTCTGTCCGGACATTCCATACGTTCTAGTGGGCTTAAAGGGCGACTTAAGGAAATCATCATCTACTACGAGGACTTTAATCACAGTAGAGCAGGCCAAACATATTGCAAGCAAAATTGGTGCCGTGGAATATATGGAATGCTCTGCTAGATTGTCAGAAAACATTAACAATATTTTTGACACGGCCATATCTGTTGTCCTCGGAGATAAAGTTGCACTCCCAGATAAGAAATCTCCCACTCAAAAACAACCTACAGCTGGATCCAAGTCTCAAGGGAAGAAAAAACCTGAGGTTATCACATCTACAAATCAGACTGCAACCAAGCCTACTTCTAAAAAAAAGAAAAGGTCCAAGTGCGTTATTCTATAAGAGGTCGACATTCAGATCATCGTCATACATATTCATATAATAATTGTTTGCATTACTTTTATTTTTCTTTCTGATACGAGTTCGTGTAAGTATACATATTAATCATTTAGATAGAAATAAATCATTTCATTGGGCATTAGTCGTGGGGTTGGTCGTCAGTGACTTCACCATTTTTCGTTGGGTCATCATGGGATTCCTCCTTCTGTTGATGTTGATCTTCTTGTAATTGAATTCGCGCTAAACCGTTGGAGAAGTTATTCCATAAAAGTGATATTGATTCAAATTCTTTTCCAACCGCAATGACACCTTCCATAGATCTATTTAACGCGTTCATGTTATTCAAAACTTCATTCATAGACTGATTTTCGTTAGCACTCAAATATCAGGAAAATACACCAAAAAAAACTATACACACCACAGAAATCTCAGATATTAATGCATCTCTCTCAATTTCAAACCGACTATTTTTGGCTTTAGACGACATATTGTGTGTTTGTTTATGAAGTCCAGAAGCTGTTAGCTAAAAGATAAAAACATTTTGGATATTGCATGTACACAAACCCTAACCTTATAGAAAACCTCATGCCCAATATACACAGTCAATAGATTGATATTTTTTTACTAATTGAGCTCACATCAGCGAAGTCCAACTCTACCTAAGAACCATTTTATTAGGGATTAAAGTAAGATATTATTGCCATGTCGTTAGCAGATGAACTTTTAGCTGATCTTGAAAGTGATGAAGAAGTAGAACAACATAATTTTGACGATGCTGGACTAAAAAACCATCGAAATGTGGAAGTGCTGGATGCCCAGGTCAGTACCGCGCCACAAATTAAAAATTTTAATGACATAAAAGAATGTGGTAAGGATGTCACGGCTGATACTTTTGTTGAGGAGTTTGATTTTAAAAATATTATAGCTATCAAAAGCGTTACTAGTTTGATGTCTAAACTGACTCCGATTTTGGATCAGATTGAGAAATATCCGATACAACCATCGAATAACAGATCCAACAATGTTGAAAATGATCCCGAATACAGACTATTAGTAACTTCAAATTCTTACTCCGTTGAAATTGACAGTGAAATATTGGTAGTACATCAGTTTATCAAAGAAAATTACTATAAGAGATTTGCAGAACTTGAATCGTTAGTTCCGATGCCTATTGAATATGCTAAAGTTGTTTTGGCGATCGGGAATAATTTAAAAGATATTGCTACTACAAATTTAAAATCTATTGTGTCTGGTGCTTCATTTATGGTTATCACAATGTCAGCATTTGAATCACAAGGGCAAGACCTAACTTCTCAAGAGCTGGATGTAATACTCAAAGCTTGTCAATTACTTATATCTTTAGATGAAGCAAAATCACGAATTACATCATTTGTTTCTTCAAGAATGACGCGCTTTGCACCAAATTTGGCTGAGGTAGTTGGCGCTCATACAGCAGCACAGCTTATCGGTTTCTGTGGTGGATTATCCGGGCTTTCTAAGACCCCGAACTCTAATATACCATCTTTAGGATCAAAAAAGAATGTTGCCACTGGATTTGGAAACACAGGAATTAGACATCAGGGATTTTTATTCTACAGTGATGTAGTTCAGTCTGTTCCACAAGAATATAGACAAAAGGTTATGCGGGTATTATCCGGTAAACTTGTTCTAGCCGCGCGAATTGACCTAGTCCATTCATCTAGTGACGGCTCTCAAGGAAGACTATGGCGAGATCAAATTGACCGAAGAATAGAAAATCTTTTAGAACCTCCTGAGAATAAAGCACCAAAAGCCTTACCAATACCCATGGATCAGCCGTCAAAGAAACGTGGTGGGCGTCGATTAAGAAAGTTTAAAGAACAGTTCCAACAATCTGAATTACAGAAGGCTAGAAATAGGCTTACATTTGGTGCTGAAGCAGCCGTTTCTTATGGTGAAGAAGAATCAGCATTTAGTGGTATTGGACAATCAGGTTCTGGATCTAATCCTGGATCAATACGTGCTATTAAAATTGACAACAAAACTAAAGCAAGAATGTCTAAAAGAATGCAAGCACGTCTTAACGGAATCTCTTCTGTCACTCCTAACATAAATTTATAATAATTACATGGTAATAATGATGATATATCGGATCATATTCTTGATTTGCCTTTTGATGTATTATTAAAACTGGTTGAAAATTATGATCAACGTGGATTAATTTATACCTAATATTATGAGACCATCTAGACTGTACTATGGAATATATGACATTGTAAACATGTAATTCTTAGGCCAGTTTACATAGATTTTAAATAGTAAATTTAATGTCAGTATAATTGAAAATATTTATCTACAACCAATTTAACCTGATTTGAGAGTTATTTTCATATTTTTGAACCTTCTAGAGTGTATACATGCTCAAGTGAGTAGGTAAGTACTTTTGATGGTAATGCTATAAAATTCAAAACAGTGAATCTAATAATCTTTCATTGTGTTACATCATACCAAAGAAAAATTTAGATTTGCATCGAATAAAATTTGATACAATATTTAAATTACATCGGAGTGAGTACATATCGCATCATGTTCAAAATTTGATTCAAATTTTTTTTCTTAACCGATTTTGACTTTAAACAATTTTTATTTTAATCAGTTTCTTACATAAAATTATATTACAATATGTATATGGATATGCATTTACCTATATAAGTACCTACCTCTTGAAATAAGTATTTTATTTACTCGTTAGACTTTTTTTTTTCTTCTGACAGTATTCAATAAAATGGTAGTTTGAATGGATTTAACATAATTTTTATTATTTAAATTAATTTTTTTTTTTACATGTTATTGAAATTATCATAATTTCTAAGAGGTTTTATACTGATAACGAGATAATCTTTCTATTTTAAATTATATATAATGTTTGGAAGGAATATGTTTGAAAAATATTTTCTTCACAGACATGTGTACATGTACATAGATAGGTAGGTCTGTGGATAGGTACTTAAGTAGGTATATACTTATACTGTGTGATACTGATTAATCTGTGTGAATACTTTTTAAACGTACTTGTAAAAGTATATGTAATTTAATGAATTTATTTATCGATCACAATACATAATGAGATTATTAAAACAACATATTTGTGTATTATACCAAGATTAATTTAAATTATTCTTCATTCATACTGTTTCAATGTGTGTCGCACAGTAACTCAAATTTATTTTATATATATATATATATATATTTTTTTTTCTTGTTTTATTTAAGACTATGAATTGATGTATAACCAATCAATATTGTTTCGTATCCACTTTATCCGTAAAATGTTTCTAATATCCTACTTTTGCTATGTTTTTTTTTTTCTTTCTTTTTTTTCTTATTCTGACCTAAGTGTCAATTGGATTCGGCAAGAACAGAATCTGAAGAATACTTTCATACTATGAATGTGTTCACATGCAGTTATTTAGAAATACTGATAAAGAATAAAACAATATAATTATTTTATTATAGTTATTTTCTTTTTTCTTCTTCCTTAAAGTTTACTGATAGCCGTTGAAATAATGCCGGTAATTTTACTTTTAATTCAGATCGAAATAATTTTTATCATAACTGAAACTAGTTCTGTTTAAATTTTCATTTTTCTGTCTTGAACTACTCGCTTCAAACGATGTAAGATTTAAATTGTTTCATGTAATGACTGTTACCAGAAAAAATGATAAAGCTAATATTTACTAATAATTCCAGTAAAAAAAAAGTAATGGATATCATTTTCAGAGTGAGGAAACTCTGCAAGCATAAGGTGCTACTTAGTATTCAAAAAGTGCATACATACATGTTTATATCGCAACCAGTAAATGTTAAATTCTGTTTGTATGTATGTAGGTAGGTAGGTAGTTATTCATCCTATAGTATATATGTACATACCTATGTACATATATATGCATTTCGTTGACTTTTTAAATGTAGCTCAATATACCCGAATAAAAGAAGCAATGGCAAAGAGAGATATTAAAATCAAAAGAGGGAAAATACCTGAAAAATAATCATGATGACACCCCAACAATAGTGTCAGATGGCCTGAATATATGCACTTGGTTGTCATTAGATACCGAGGCTAGAGTCCATGGTAAGCTTGGATTCCAATCTAAACTCGACACCGACTCAGTATGGCCACCATGGACAAAGAGCAACTCGGGAGGTGGCATCCCTTCATCTTCTTCAGATTTTGATCCAACCCTAGAGGCATCCCAAATCATAACTCGACGATCTGAAGAACCTGATGCAAGAATACTTTCAAAATGAGGTGACCATGAAATCGTATTAATATTACCACTGTGTCCGTTAGAAAAAGTATAAAGAGATGAGTTCAAGTATCTCATGTCCCATAGATCAATAGTGCTATCAGCATGACCCGTTGCTATTAAGTAAGGATTGCTGGGATTAAATGATATTGTGTTTATTGCAGTGCCAATTTTATTCGAAGATAACGCAGGTTTATCCTGAACGTCAGTCAGTCTAGTATCATGAATATGAAGAAATTCATCTTCCGACACTGAACCAAGTACACCAAAGTGTGTTGGGTGCCATTCTAAAGCATTGACTAAATCTGTGTGAGTATTGATTATTCTCATAGGATGCAGTTCGCGGTTTTTTCGATACCGCTTAATATTCCATAAAGCCACTGTTTTATCATTGGAGCATGATGCAAGTATCTCTGAAGTATGAACATTCCATGATACATCAGTAACTTCGTCTTTATGACAGCCGAGTGACATATCTGGCCGGAAATTACCTCGAGCTTTCGAGGGATGTTTGGTAACATCAAAAATATAGCAATATCCGTCAGTTGATGCAGCCGCAATAAGGTTGGGATTTTTAGGCATGTATTTAGCACTATTAACTTCACCATGGTGAGGGATAAACTGATTAATTGTCATTTTTGAATGTGGTGTATTTAGATATCCACCAATTTCTCCACGTTCAGCATCATATTTGTTAAGATCTGGAACAACCTTTTCACCATTCTCAAGAGTTTCTTCTGGAAGGTTTATCGAAGCAACACGAATAAATTCTTTTTCTTGACCCGACGTCTGTGTTCCTAGCAACAGGCTATGTCGTTTTAAGCGACCTTCATCAATTAGTTCCATGTCGGGGAACCACTGTACTGTTAATGAGGGCCATGTAAGTCGTGTCGAGATCATCAAATCGTAAAGGAATATTGCATTCTTTTTCCATATCCTATATTCCGCAAGAAGTTTTGGCTCTTCAATATTTTCATCATTTTCACCGGTGAGTTCGACTATTTCGTTCTTCATTCCATCAAGTGTTTTTGATGCCTCTATAGGATCTGCTGTAGTGTCGATTTTTACATACTCGGGTTCAACAGGAACAGCATGAAGTTGACTGAGATAGTTGTTACTATGAACATTCACATCTATTGGTTTTTCAATATCTGATGGAGTTATATGAGACTCTTCATGTTCATTGGTTTCTGTCATTATGTCGTATATTGATTTCAATATTAACTCAAACGCGTAACGAGTAAATGGAGAAATCTCTTTTTTGGATCAAAAAATTATCGTCACGTTCCTTCGCGTTTTCAAACTATGCATGTGACCTAGATGACCTCAGCAAATTTTGAAATATAGTACTTAACACTTAGTTACATGCTATTGAATTGAAAAAAAAAAAAATCGTTTTTACAGCAGAGAAAACATATGCCATATGTGTTGATGAAAACGTAAAGAATTTTAGAGTCCTCACATTTATAATTCTAATAACGTTAAATTTTTAAATGTGATTATATAAAAATCTGAATAAAAACAGAACCTTCAGTGTAAAGTAGAGTTGTATTTTGTAGAAAGAATAAGCGCACATATAGAACGCAATTGAGGTTAAGACATGAAGCCAATACTGAAAATCCATACGGGTAGGGATACACATAGTAGAGATACAAAGCTCCTAAACTAGCATATTAATCTATAGAGAGTAGGTAAAATGTTGATTATAATAATATTACAATAAACATGATCAACAAAAAATTCGGTATGTCTATTATCGTAAAACACCCTTGGTACTAGGAATCTCGTCAGTTCCATTACTTGAAATAGCTTCTTTAATAGCTAACGCCATCGACTTGAAGGCTGATTCAGCTCTGTGATGGTCATTGAAGCCTCTCAAACAGTCAACATGCAAAGTGATACAGGCTGAAGTGGCAAAGCTTTCAATCACATGGGGAATCATTTCTGTACTCAAGTCTCCAATTTTTTCTCTTTTCAAGCCCAAATCCACAGTAGCATACGGTCTGTTAGAAAGATCAACGACTGATCTAGACAGAGCTTCATCTAAAGGAGCATAAGCATATCCAAATCGTTTCACGCCCTTTAACGGACCGAGAGCTTCTTTGAATGCCATACCCAGGGCAATTGCAACATCTTCAGCAGTATGGTGGTCGTCAATATGAATATCGCCAATGCATTCAATAATGGCAGAGCATCCAGAGTGCTTAACAAGTGCATGAAGCATATGATCCAAAAAACCAATACCTGTATTGACCGAGATCACTTGAGAGCTGGAAGCTTGAGCAGCATGGTGATTTGCATTTTCAGGGAAAAGTGATTTCTCAAGTGAAACGGGGCCACCATTAAGAGAAAGGACAATTTGAATATTAGTTTCGTTTGTCTTACGACAAACTGTAGCTCTTCGTTCAGACATTACTGGTATCGGTAATAATAATAATGAAATGGATTAGAAGTTTTCTATATTTTTTTATTTTACTTTCCTCAGCCAAATTCGTTTTCTATCAGTAATATGTGAGATCACGTGCTACAATAGTTGAGTCACCACTGTATCAAATACACTTTGATGTCCTAAGGCCGCGAGGAAAATGGCGTATCGATCAAGTCTCTTCCAGTGATGCAAAAGTTGATGACAGAAACGCGATGGTGACTATAGCTATGAAGGGTTATAATATGGGATAATAATTTTGTTATGTAATCAGTTTTAGAAGTGGATACCCAATCGATAAAATGGGATATAAAAAAATTGTTCCCATCTAAAATTTTTTTTTCTCACTCATCCACTCGCTCACCTCCGCAAACATCACATTGCCAGCGTTTGCCTGTCGATACATTCCCGAATTTACTGCTAATACATCTCTCATTATTCAGATAATAGAAGCAATAGTCAGATAAAAATGAGAAAATCCCATGTATTTGTTGGTTCGTCACACCCTGAATTGGGTAAATTGATCTGCGAAAGATTGGGTGTTGAACAAGGTAAATGTACGTTGAAAAAATTTGCTAATGGTGAAACTTCGATTGAAATCGGCGTATCAGTGAGAGATGAGGATGTTTACATTGTTCAAAGTGGTTCGAATTCTATTAATGATCATATTATGGAGCTTCTTATTTTTATTTCTGGTTGTAAATCGGGTTCAGCTAATAAGATTACTGCTGTTATTCCCAGTTTCCCTTACTCGAAACAATCAAAAATGAAGAAGCATAGGGGTGCTATTACTGCGAGAATGTTGGCTAATTTGCTTACCATGGCTGGTGCTGACCATGTTATTACAATGGATTTGCATGCTACTCAGATGCAAGGTTTTTTTACTAAGCCTGTCGACAATTTGTATGCTGCACCTATTTTGGCTAGATGGATTAAGCAAAATGTTAAGGATTATAAGGAACGAGCAGTTGTAGTATCGAAAAATCCTGGTGGAACTAAGAGAGTTACTGCTTTAGCTGATGCTTTGAAAGTTAACTTCGCCATGATTCATACTGATAGAAGAAGGACAAAGGTTCCTGTTTCTCATAATAAAGAGAAATCTAACCATTCTAGAAAGTCTCAAAAGGCAAAAGCCCCTTCTTCTTTGAGTCATGAAATTACAGAAGAAGAACTTACCGAGGATGGCCCTGTTAAGGTCATTATCGATGGTAGGCACGAAGAACCTCTTGTCAAGGTGGAGCACAACTCTGAGGACGAAGACGAAGAAGTAAGAATCATTTCTGGTACGCATGGTATCCATGTTGGCCGTGTTGTTCAAGGTCACATCGTTAACCAAGACTACCCTGAACAAGAAGAGGAGCATGTTGCTGAGGCAGAAACTACTAGTCTTGCTGATTCCATTTATTCTCTTAATTCAACACAAGGAGAAGCTTTGGGTGGTACTGTCAACGTTGAAGTCAGTGATGATGAAGACGAACAATTTTTCAAATTGGAAAAACTTATCACCCTTGTCGGTGATGTCCGAGAGAAGACTGCCATTATTCTTGATGATATGATTGACCGTGCTGGTTCTTTCGTGGCTGCTGCTGAACACTGTGTTTATAACTGTGGTGCCCATAGTGTCATTGTTATTGCAACTCATGGTATTTTCTCGGGTGATGCTTTAAAAAAATTAGAAAGCTCTCCTTGTGTCCATAAGATTGTTGTTACAAATACATATCCAATTCCAGCTGACACGATAAAAAATGTTAAGAAACTCGAAGTTATCGATGTTTCTCCAATTATTGCTGAGTGTATAAGAAGAAATCATCATGGTGAAAGTATATCCGTATTATTTGAACAGTTGAACATTATTTAACCTCATCGATAAAAAAGAAAAAAAAAATCACAGAATCATAGTAAAAACAGTACTTTGTACTTACATATATGTATTCATAAAACTTTACTGGCTTTATTATATTTTCATATTTTTCTTTCATCAAGTTGGGAGTTCGAACCTGCAACAACAAAATATTTGGAACAAATTAACGTCCATATTATATCATACCTACCACGGTACATCTGGTTTTCCCCATGGCCTTATCATGATGTTTCCATAATATATCCCAACTTGTCATATCTAGAGTATATACATACCTGGGATAGCAACAAAAAAAAATAAACTAGTTCTGTCAGTAATAAAAATATATATACGTTTCAATTCTATATACTACAAAAGTATTAATCACTACTTCCCGTTCTTCAATAAATTTTATTACTTGGAAAAATCAGTATTAATCACTACTTCCCGTTCTTCAATACATTTTATGACTTGGAAAAGTCAGACCCATGTGGTACGTGTGACTTCTCTAAAGTCGTTGTATCTTCTTGTTTCTCTGTCTGTGGCACAACTGACGCCTCTTCGCTGTGTAAGTTCACGGGAATAAATTTCTTTGGCAAAGATACTCTAGTAAACTTCGATCTAAAACATCTCTTTACTAATTCCATATCCAAATGTCTTGTCAACGCCAATTTGGGGATACACGAAATGCAATGTTTCGAATCCAATTGAACGTCCAATGGATTTTGAGTATTGCAACCAGGTGATATAGATAACCTGATTGAATAATTCTCTTTATCTTCTGATTCATAAATTTCAAAAGATAATTGGGTGAGATAATCAAGTTCAGGTAAACTATTTCGTGCAATCTTTGTAGGAATTTGAGATTCGTAGATAACATTGAGAAGAGTATAAATGTGAGACTCTTTGGTGAAGTAGTAGACAGAAGCAGCGTGACCAGAATCCAGTTTCTTAATATCTTCAATGTCACTTAGAATTTGACGAACTAAAGGAAGAGATGTCAGTAATCCAATATCAAGTTTTTCACTGGCCTCAATACCGTATTCTTGGGGACAAATAAAATCAAAAAGAATCTTTGATAATCTGTATAATTCACGAAGATTGGAGTACTCCGGTGTATCAAAAATGCCACCGGATTTATTACGAGTATGATGGAGATTAGAAGACCCAGAGCTTGAAGAGTTAGCAGATTCCATATTTAAATGGTTAGAATTAGGAGGGCTGCTTGTCGAATTGTGTAAGTTAGCAGAAATATTTTTAAAGACTTGGAAAGCTTTAAATATAGGAATCTCCTGTTTAGGTGGATCCAAATTTGAAATTTCAGGGTCAGGTAAGAAGATATTTTCCAAGAATTGTCTATTATGTAAACCGTCGTATTTCATGGTATCGTAAAGCTCTGAAATCTTAGACGGGTCAACTTTTTCAACGGTAACAAATTCCTTAAAGAGTTTGTCCCAACGTTCTTTAAACAAAACAGGGTCTTCATTGCAACACCAACGAGATTGAAAATGAGATACATCTTTGTGCTTGTAGTTGTATTCAAGGATCTTACGATGATAGTTCATAAGTTCAACAACTCTAGAAAGAACGACAAAAGGTTCTGGAAGTTTGGCAGGCCAAGTAAATTGAGGTGGGGGTTCTAAACCTTTTCTGAGCAATGGCTTGAGTTTCTTCTTAACCTTATCCATCAGATCTTTAGCTGCATTACTATCATCAAGAAGATCTTTTCTGATAATCAAAGAGTCCTCTGGAATATCATCTTTATCTAAAAATGCAGAAGACCAAATTTTAGCAGAAGCTACAACACGTCTTTCTGAACTTGTGTAAATCTTAATATCACGAAGTAAATCTTTGTTTAATAACAAAGCCTCTTGTCTCATTTGAAGGCCTAAATCCATAGCCTGATATCGGGCTGAATGTGTTGGCTCACCACCCCACTTAATAATAAATTGAACTTTCTCGACAACTATCTCACCATTCTCCTCTTCTCTAAGAACCGGTTTGAGTTGAACCTTTGTACCAGGAAAATCCTTCTTTTTCTCTAAAGCTGTCTTAAGAATGGCCAACTTATCAAGGTCTTCAACTTTGGCCTTTATAGCAGCAATAACCGTCTCCAAAACATCATTTAAATCACTCTTGTCTCTGATAATAACCTCCTCTTTATGACCCCGCAAGAGATTAATGAAAAGAACATGCTTGAATGAAAATTTAAATTTCTGTTTTGGTGTTCTATCCGCGTGTCGAATAACATAAACTTGACCTTTCAAGTTCCATTTCTGTTGTTTTTGCTCGGTAGAAGCAACCGTTAAAGATTCCTTATCCCTTAAACTTCTATCTTTCTTAGCTTGCAAGAAAAGCTGTCGCAAAATTCTTGAACAATTGTCATAATAATCCTTATTATCTTTCACAAAAGAAAATCCATTCACATCAATAACATAAGACTTTTTACCAACTCGAAGTAGATCAAATCCACAAATAGTTTGTTCAAAAACCTCCGAAATTTTAGATGCCATAGTGATTTCTTCTTCGGAAAGTTTTGTGACAAACCTAATTTCTTTTCCGTAAGTATTTCTTCGAACAATACCATCAACAACCGGTGACTTTCTAGTTTCAGCGTGACAGAAGTGCTTTCCAACAGTATAAGCTTTAACGTCTTCAAAATTATCGGTATCCATAAATTTTTCATAAATGTAGGAGCCATTGGTTCGAGGATACTTCAAATCAGGATCGTATTCAGAAGATTTGTTTCCTACCTTTCTAAAAAGTCGTCTGCCTCCACCTCCAGTACTTGAATGATAGTAGACAAAAACATTATGGTCTTCTCCATCAACTGGCTTCTCGACAAACGGTTTGGTGATAGAACGCCCATCCTCAAGCTTAAGAGTATCGTCATCAACCATCTCAAATTGAGTCACAGGTTCTTCAGTGACTTCGACACCATGAGACTGCAATTTAAGTTTGAGTTTTTCAGCAACACGGGGACCACCATCACGAGAAATTACGATTCTTTCAGGCGTAGGAACACCATTAGCCTCAAGTAATCTCAATACCAATCTTCTATCCCATAGAGCCTTTTGAATCTCCAAGTCATTTACAACATAAGGCTTTCTTAACTCAACGTAATCAATTGCTTTTTGAAGAGGAAAACCAGTGGAAAAGAATGAAATCAGAAAATCGCATGTAGGCCAGTTTTCCACAGCTAAAGATAAAGTTAGTAAGTAAGATATTTAGCGTTGAAAAATTGGAAAAAATATTTACCCTCATCTAAAATAACTTTATCACCGAAAATAATTGTTTCGAATTCACCGTGCTCAATCAATTTATTCAAAATATGTCGACAAGGCTTACTACGAGCCTTTGAATCCATTGCACATACTCCAATCTTCCCGATCTTGGTGACATTTTCCAAATCGAGTTTTGTTTCTGCTGGGGTATTCGTGTCGATATTTCGGGGTGCGATAGAAGCGGGGGGAATGGAAATTGGAGGGATTGTGCTATTGGTAGGTGAAGCAGTAAATAACGGTGAGTCAATATCAGCAAAAGTAGAAGGAATTGAAGGCAGATTAAAGGCAGAGAGAAGAGAGGCTACAGGAGAGGATAACACCGGAGAAGCTCCAGGAATATCGACGTTTGCAGACTTTTCCTGGCTCTGAGACTGAGATCTCACTGAAGATAATGAGGTATAATCGCTATTTTGTGAAGGAGTCGACATAGAAACAACTAAACAAAAATTGGTTTCTAAAAGGAAGAATAGATTTTGATGAGGATAAGAAGAGAAAGAAGAAAAGAAAAATGAAAATAAAGCTAATCGGCTACAAAAATATATAGCAATGTCCCAATTTGTAGAGTTGTTGCCTTTTTTGACGATGACACTGGAAGCCAAAGCACGTGTAGTGCCGCAGGTATATGTATAGACATATCGTTGATAAAATATATGATATATAAAATACTTCTACTGCTACTAATAACAATAAGCATTTTATAAGCTTGCTTGTTCAACTATTTATCAATTTTCATCTATCTTCCGAAAATATTCATGCATCGTCTCCGCAAGTCCTTCTGGCACAACATGAATAGGATTAATTTTTTTCACGTAGTTTCCTTCGAGAACTGATATGTGCTTACTAGGTTCTGCACTCCATCTGTAGGCATAATCACCTAATGAATCACCCTCTTCGGGGGTGTAAATGTATTTGTATTGAGCCCCGGATAAACCTGAAAGCGTGTAGCAACTGTGATATCCGTCAGAGTTTTTACCTGGTTTGTCTCGGAGTCCCCCATTTTCAACATCCTGACAACAAATCAAAGTATACTTTTGCAATGCATTTCGGTCCCATAAACTCACGTCAGTTGTAGAGCCTATGATGTTCTCTAACAGTGCCCAGCATCCACCAACCCAATGGTTGTAACATCCATCCACAAGTTTATTGGTCCTCCCTGAGAATCCACCTTCAGGTTGATGTTGTCTTCTTGACAGCCACCTTGTAAACTTATCGATATTCACATATTTTCCAACTTCTGAAGGAGGAAGAATTATACATAGAGATGCCAAAGAGCAAAATGCATAACCTCCATGAGCTTCGACACCAGGAGTAGCAGCAAATCCACCTTCATAAGTTTGACATTTAGAAATATATTCAGCGCAGTTAGCAACAAGTTCAGGTGAAAGAATATTGAGTAACGAAGCGATTGAGAGGGCACAATAAGTAGCTCGAGTATCGATTTCACCTCCAACATGCATTCTGAACGATCCATCGCATTGCTTAAGTTTCATCAACCAGTCATAAAATTTTCTACGATTGATTTTACTCCAGGCCTCTTTATCACCTGATAAAACTAGAGCATTCACAGCAGCGTATGAAGCAGCAAGATGAGGAATTTGACCAAATCCTCCACCAAATCCTCCATCAGGCGATATAAACGTTAGGATCGTATCTGCTACTCGTTTACCATATTCCTCTGTTGCATCTAAATAGTCTAGCAACATAAGAGCATTTAAGGCCCAGTATATACACCAAGTTCGTGATGCGTCCAACCCCACAAATGAACGAGGTTGTAGTCCTAATCTTTGTCTTAAATAAGCATAGTGTTTTTCACGAAGTAAAAATCGAGTTTCGGATGTGTCTGCTTTTTCAAGAAGTCCGACAATAACATCTTCAACTTCCTTTTGATCTTGGGTAGTTTGAGTAACGAGAAGATCCTCAATCGGAGACTGAAATATTTCGACTTCACTCATGACAGGCGTGCGTTTGGAATTTGACGAAGGAATCGAAACACGAACTTTCGGTGTCTTTCTTGAAGTTTTTATAGTCTTGTTGGTAGAGCAGCGTGTAGATTTCATTCATTCACCCTAAAATGGTATGGCCAAAAACGAATTTGTACCAAACACTCTGAAAATGTATGAAATGAGGCTCATGAAAAAATAAAGATGAGGTTTGGGAGATTGCTATTTTGGGAAATTTCAATTGGGAAAATCCCTGAATGGAATTTATTGGGGTAGGGAAATTTGTCGTTCGAAACTAAAAGTACCTCGAAGTTTAATAGAAAGTACATACTTGTCACTCCGTTTTCGCCATTAGACATCGGTTGATTTCATGAATGAATACAATGTTAGTTTATTATCATTTTGGGAAATATCAATTGCAACTAACAGGCATTTTTAGGTTATCAGATCGAAGGCCTTGTACCTTATGGCCACCGGAGATCAAGTTAGCGCACTTAAAATCATCAAAGATGCTGTCAATGAACTGAACGAAACCTTAGAAGCAAATAACTTGGATAAGTTATCTTTGACAAAGTCCCAAGTAGTGAAAGATCTTGCTGCTTTACTAGATGTCTACGACAAAATTAAGTCCGATAAGATGATCATGACGGAACGAATTGAATATATTTCGAGTAAAATTGGAAATTGCATGTTTTATCCTTGGGTCTCAGATTCAGACGAAATTTCAAGCATTATCGACAACAGGATTCTTTATGAAGACCCAGATGGAAATCCCAATCTCTCTGGTAAACAGTTGGAAATTTTTGCCGGATGGGAAAGGCCACAAATTGCTCTGGGAGGAGTTCAGCCAGTGATGGAAGGAGAAGGAACAGAAACACTATGTCAGGATTCTCTCGAGGATTGTTCTTTTGTAGCATCGCTCCTGTCTATTTTTTTCTATGAACAACGATATAATATTAACCTATTGAAAAAGAATATATATCCAAGATTGAACAATGGGCAATTAGTGCTTACCTCCGATGGCAGATACTGGGTGAGGCTAAATGTCAACGGAACCATGCGAAAAGTTATTGTCGACGACAAGTTACCGATGACTAAAAATACTAAGAAGCATAGTTTATTTGTGAGATCAACAGGAAACCCGGGACTATTATGGCCAGCAATTTTAGAGAAAGCGTATCTCAAAGTTATGGGAGGATATGATTTTTTAGGGTCTTATTCTGCGTGTGATACATATGCCTTATGTTCTTGGATACCTGAAGTTCTGTTTATAAATGGTTACTTACAAGAACCAAATACATCTCGAGATAAACTATGGCAAAAGATGTATGCTCCTTTCAAAGAAGGGAACGTTATGATTTGTGTAGGAACAGGTGGAATGGACAAGGCAGAGGGTGAAGCTTATGGACTTATAAGTGATCATGATTATACTGTTATAGACTTGCAAGAACTAATTACTAATGAAGGTCAAATGCGTCGATTTATTCAAATAAAAAATCCCTGGTTCAGTGAATCTATTGAAACCGACAAAAATTTGGGTTCTGTCAAACTTCCTTCCGGTAAAGTATGTAAGACTCAGTACGGCGGATTCTGGGTCAATTTTGATTCGTTATGTCTACGGTTTAGTTCTATTTATTTTAACTGGAATCCAAAGCTTTTTAATTACAAAACCAGTACTAATTTTCTTGTTGGATTGAACGCACTTGATTTTTCTAATAAATCCCGATCTATTTATTCAAACCCTCAATTCTGCATAGAAAACAAAGTTAAATCCGAAAATGTTGTTTGGCTATTACTAAGTCGACATATTACAGATAGAAATGGAACAGAAGGATATGTGTCAATTAACATTTATGATTCTGGTGGTTGTAAAGTT